>JANHGN010005277.1:45944-77283 GCA_024605025.1 Megaceryle maxima | reverse complement strand
AACAAAAAAACCCCAACAAAAAAAAAAAACCCAAACAAAAAAACCCCAAACTATACAAAGAAACCCAAATGCCCATAAAACAGGACAGCTTATTGCATCTGAAATTCTAAGCAAAATCATGATTATTTAGTAGTTTTTGTGCAAGAAGCACTTTCCCTGACTTAGCACACAGAAGGACAGTAGTAGTTGCACTAAAAGCTTCATTATGGATGGAGTATTTTGAGGAATAAGAAGTAATGCAAAAAAATTCTGACCTTTTTAAAAAAGTATTTAGGATTTGTGTCCTAGTGCTGGCTTCTCCAGCTCCCTCCACAGTCCCTGTTCAGATGAGTCCACTTCTGACAGTTACCACACTGGCCTCCTTGCCTCCACGATGACACTTGCTGAGCATAGTGAATCTAGTGGCTTGAAGTCACACACGCTTAATAACTCCTCCAGAAGGTGTGCACAAGGAATAAAACAAAGCCATGGATGTGATCTGGTAGCTAGCAAACTTTTGTTTCATCAGCTAAAGAGGAGAAAAAACTGCTCCTTAATAGACTTTTGCAGTTAATACTCTAGCTAGGTCTGGCCGTACTACACACAGATAACCTCACTTCTGCTTCCGTAGCCCAGCTTTGACTGCCAAGGGCAATCTCCCTTATTCTGGGCTCAGAAAAACATTTGCATAAGCCACCAGGCCAAAGGGAGAGTGCTGAGGGAAGCTGTGGTGATTCATGGCTTCTACAGCAGCTCCAGCTGTTCACAGGCCAAAACCTTCTATGAGGCTTTATACGAGTGACAAAAGCTGTTGAGTTTTCCTGGCTAGCCCAGCATACGTTAGATTTCTGCGCTGAGGAGTAAACTCAGCTTTTTCCTTAACATTACAGCTGCATCATGGGTTTCATCAGTAAAGAAAGAGAACGTGCTTTATTGAAGGACCAGAGGCCCGGAACGTTTTTACTGAGGTTCAGTGAAAGCAGCAGAGAGGGAGCAATCACATTTACTTGGGTAGAAGGATCTCAAAATGGTAAGTCAGTAACCAAGAACATGCTTGTCTTGAAATTATAAGCTTATGTCAGAACAAGACATAAGCTTAAGACATTCTAGGGTTTTTTTCTTTCATGCTGAGAACCAATGCAGTGCAGCACTCTAGCAGCCCCCACCCTGACAAGCAATAGCAAACCCATGCCTTCAGCCACACAGTGGACTGGTGAAGGTTTCAGGGAGAACTAGGAACACTGCCAGGCTTCTGGCCTGGAAGTTTGTTGAAGACAAACTGCCTAGGCTGTCTCCTTCACCTCCTCAGGTTTCTCTCTTAGCAAGATGCCTTTAGTCCATAACACACCTGCATCTCCCTCCAAACCCCCATCACGCTCTCCAGCTGAGATTTCATTCCGGGGAAGAGTTCAGTACAGCCCCGTTCAGCCCTCTCTCTATTACTGTTTTTCCCTCATGGGCAACAGTCTCCTCAAACAGCTTTAACTCATGGTTCAACACGTTCGTTCCTCCCCATTCTCCCTAGGTAGACAGCCTAGTCATTTACCTCACTCATCCAGCAGTTCTCTTTCCTCCAGTTTCCAGAAGAATGAGGATGGATGAAAGACCTGCTGAGTTAGCTGGTCTACTCTCTCATCCTCTTTTCAAGGAAGCCTAGAGACTTAAAAACTACACAAAGATATCATCTCCCTTCTATCTAATCGGGGTTCTTCCCTTATCATACTACTCAAATCAACCCCACCGGCCAGGATGGTGCAGCTGTTGACACTTGGATGAATCCAAGACCTTTAACAGCTGGAAGAGAAACTGCTGCATGTACTTGAACTTGGACTTCTTTCCCTTTGCTGCCTTTATATCCAAGACATCCAAAACTTAAGCAAAGAACAGTAATAGTATTTGGAGCATTTAGGGTGTCTTTACAATTCGTAAGAGCTCCAAGTGCTGTATTAGGATCAAGCTTCCCAGTAGGCAGTGGAGTTTGAATGACATAATTTGGAAGAAGGTTGAAAAGGTAGCACAACTTAAATTACTTAATGAGCTACTGCAGTTAATTGCCATAGACAGGTCACCCCAGTCCTGAACACAAAATGCACCCAAGAGCCATCTCTGTCCCCCCATACGCCTTTCTACCCCACAAAGCCCTTGTGCCCAGTTTCCTTTGACAGTCCTTAAGTATTTACCTGCAGCACAGCCGGTGTCATCCAGGTAAGCCTTTTGCTCATCTGACCTCTGAATTTGTGGAAGTGGCTGCAGCATTTCTGCAGAGTTTTAACAAAAACCTTGAGACCACTTTTTAAGAGTTGCTGCTTCTCTCCTCTGCAGAGCCCCAGTTCCATTCGGTAGAACCATACACCAAGAAGGAGCTCTCTGCTGTTACTTTCCCTGATATCATTCGCAACTATAAAGTGATGGCAGCTGAAAACATTCCTGAAAACCCACTGAGATTTCTCTACCCAGATATACCCAAAGACAATGCCTTTGGCAAATACTACTCCAGGCCCAAGGAGGGTGAGTGCTATAAACGGCTCGTACAACGTACGTGGGATGTTTGTTCTTCAGGTATTTGTGCACTGTGACCTAAAAAAGAAGGGGTAGCAGTTGGATTGAATGCCTTGGCAGCCTGTCCCATGCTTGAGTGCTGCTCAGCTGAAAGGTGAGAACAGGCACCGAAGATTTAGTAGGTTAAGAAAAGGGTCTGCTTTTAAAGAGGCACAACGTGAGCTCCAGTCAGATCAAAAAGTGCAAAAGGTGCTGTCCCTCTAATTGCATGTGAGCCTGTGAGATAGTTCAGAGATGCAGGCTCCCACTAACAGCTGGAACCATGACTCCTATTTGACTGGTATGCAGGACTGAGCCTGGTTGTGTGGGCCTGGCAGGATGTGTACCTACACCACGTCCCCCTTCAGGGGATGTTTTGTTCTTAATTTTCTATAGGGGAAAAGCAGAAAGGAAAATCTGACTGAAAAAGATGGAATAAATTAACCATAATGCTGTTAAATGGATGAGGGAGACTGGCACATTATCTGGGTCACAGGCTTTATTTTTGGTACAGTGAAGATGGCAATGTGAAGTTAACTTCCTAAACAACAATGAAAAAAAGCAAACACACTTTTTTTTTTTTTCTTTTGAAGCACCAGAGCCTATGGATTTGGATGGTCCCAAGGGAAATGGTTACATCAAGACTGAGTTAATCTCTGTATCTGAAGTGTAAGTTTCCACAGAAATGCTGGATTTCTATCATAAGCTTTGGCTGTAGTTTGTTTCTTTGTGGTATTTAAGGTGTAGGTGCTTCTGTCATAGCTTTCCTCTCTTGCTCTTTGAGGATCATCACACCATGTTGCTGCACTGCCATGTTTGAAATGCCTGTTTTAAGTAAAAAAACCATCACAGAAACTTGCAGGCATTGGTATTGGCAGATAGTATCTTGAAAAGCAAGTTCTTAAAGACTCCTTGGACTTATTTGATTAGGATGTGGATCACTGAGTAGTTCCAGTTTTGATGTAAGCCTTGCTGGCTTTGCAAAGCATGGTGTATTGCTCACGGGGTAGCTCTTACTCCCAGGAGACCTTCTTAGGGGCTCTTCTGGGCTCAGGGCCAGGCTTGGTAGCCCAGCTGTGCCTCACTTCTTCAGTGAAGTTTTGTCCCTGCTTTTCTCCTGTTAGCCACCCTTCCAGGCTCCAGTCTCCAGAAAACCTGCTCCCCATGTCTCCTGAAGAGTTCGATGAGGTGTCTCGGATGGTGGGCACAGCAGAGATTGATACTGTGGTATGTACTCTAACCCAGCCTCTAGCAGGAAGGTTCAGTTGGAACTTGCTTTTTTCCTTGTGTTTTTTTTTTTCCCCTTAAAACACAAGGGACACTTCACACAAGCTAACACTTCAGAAGGTGTCTCTTCAGATGCATAGGAAGAGCTGGGAATCCAGAGTTAGACTGGGGTTGTTGTCAGCTGTGATTCCTACTTGTGGGAATAGGGGGAAGAAAGAGGAGAGCAAAGCCTCCTGTGTGTATCTTGCAGGGGGTGAGAAGAGGGGAAGGGAGGAAGGAATAACACTGTAGTCCTTCAGGTGGGGTGTGGGCAGGGAGGGAAGCTAGAGCAGCCTGGAAGTGTTGCCCTGCCAAGGCTGGTGAGCCTCTTAACTGAGCAGTGTCCTCCTTTGGGGATGTACTTCAGGAAAAAAAAAACCAAACAACTCCAAATTAAAGCCTATTTTGTTTTTTATCCCCTGCCGTAGTTTGATCCTAAGATGTAAATCTGGTGCTGTTTGGGGAGGACCTGTTTGTGCTCTGGTTAGCAAAAACTAGAGTATTAGGGCTTTACTTACCCTGTTTAATTGACATTTCCTTTTCTTGTTGCAGATGTGTTCAGCATATTCGACTTAAATGCGAATATTTAACTGCAGCATTAGCACAGCTCCTTAGCTTACGCAGCCTGCTCTGCAGCCAGTGACTTCTGACACACTTCCAGTCTTTGGTTTCTCAACCTGAAGGTCCAGTAACAATTTTTAGGCAATAGAAATATAAACAGCAGTCTGAGTAGCCTCCTGAGATGCCCTGATTTTTAGTTAGAAGTTCTTTAATAAAAAGAATTTTCAGTTACTGAGAGGTGGTGCCAGAGCAGAGGAAGAGAGGATGAGAGTGAGAGGTCCTCAGCAAGAGTGGTGGGAGAAAGGGGCATTTTTTGAGGGAATTAGTTAAATTTACCACTTAAAACAGTTGGATGTACATAGAAAGCTTCAAAGGAAACCTTTGCAGAGGTTCTGTTCAGAAAGCTTGCAGCTGTTCTGAAGAACTTCCATAGCTTTGACTTTTCCTGTGCATCACAGAAGGGAGAAGAGGGACACTCCGCAGGTATTGTGCCACCCTGCATCCTTGTGCTGCTGAGGTCTGTCCTGGTTTTATCTTTTCAAAGTGCACGGCCCACTGAGAAAGCTTAAGCCAAAAATGTTACCTGCATTTAATTTGTCCTTGCTTCTTAAGGCAAGGTTGTATTGTGTACAGTGTTCAGCACCCCTTTTCTCCTCTCAAGAGCACTTCTAAAGCTGCATTGGTACATGCTGACCTTGCAACTCAACAGGTACAGTCAAGACTAAAGCTTCTCCAGGCTACAGCCTAGCAGCAGGAGTGGACAAAACAATTACCTACTCTTAAAGAGTCTAAAAGGGGTTGGAGTAGGTTTTTACTCAGAGCTTAATCCACTAAGGGGAGGATGCGATCGCTTGTATCTTTTACAGTAACTTAATTAGGTTCTAATGGGTGAAACAGAACTTACTTTTCTCATGCACTATGAACCAGGACATTTATTTAATTGCTGGATAGACAGAAGACCCTACAGGCTTTGCTAATGAAGTCTTTTTTGCAGTTAGGGATAAGGCACAGGAAAGCAGAGCTGGGAAATGTATACTGAATAATGGCTGCAGGATATGCAGTCTTTGGTACTTAAAGGATGAAGTTGTGCTTCTACCAGAGGAGGAACAGGTTTGGTTCTGGGCCTCTTTGAAGACAGTTAACAACTTGCAGTTAAAAGGCAAGGTGGTCTTTCATTTTTTTTCTTTAGCTAGAGCATGTAACATACATATTTAAATGGAAAGCATTGCTAAATCATCTTATTGCTTGTGCCCTGTTTACTGAGCTTAACAGTGCTACAGCCATCTCACAACTGGCAACTTCATGCTCTTATTATGACTGGCTGAAGGTGTACATTGCAATATAAAAATCAAGTGGTTTGTTTCTTGAGCTATACCTTGGACTCCTGTTCTATATGCAGCAGTTTGCTTTCATTACTTTTATACTTCTGGCTTATTGACCAGGGTGAAACTTCCTTGTGAGAGTTAAAGCAATGGGGTTATTCAGGGCTTTGTCTTTACACTGCCATGAGCTGTAAAAGCAGTGTTGGGTTTTGGGGTTGTTTTTTTTTTTTTTTTTTTCCCCTGATGAGAGTATTCTTTTGCAGTTTTAAATAAATGGAACTGTCAGTTGCCACTTTTGTGCTTTCCCTTGTGTTTTGGGTAGTTCATTACAAAGACAAGTGTGTCTGCCAGGAGTTTACAGTGTATTTCATTTTAAACCTGTTTGCACAACTGAACAGCTACAGCTCTGAAGCCTAAGGCAGTAGAGATGCTTTTAATTCACTGCAGTGCTGCAGGTTAGTCAGCCTTACAGAGTTCTTAGGAGAGGGCTGTTAGAATAATTTTTTTTATTATTGCTCAGATCATGTCCCTGACTTTCCTTCTTCCCCAACCAAACTTGAAAAACCTGAGCTTCAGTTTCTAATGTGTCTAGCAGTAGAAGAACTGCCTATAGCTAAACTGTGGGAGCAGTTAAGCTGGCTAACAAATGTGAGTAAAAAAACCAACCAAACAACCAAACAAACACAACCACTCAGTTTCTCTCTGGTGCTATTAAGTGATAGGATTCCTTGTCTCCACCTGTCAATCTTTTTTACTAAATACACAACCAGAAAAATAATAAAGGAAAGAAAGTGTTGGTGGGATGAAGGACAGTAGGAGTAAAGAGTTGGCAAGAGAAAGCTGGACCTGGTGAGGGTACAGGGCCAATCCACTTAAAATTCCTGGCATTGACAAAAAGCAACCAGTGAAAGGACACAGCTCTACAAGTGTATGTTTAAAACAAAACAAAACCACAACAGAAACACCAACCCCCCCCAAAAAACCCACAAACCAAAAAAAAACCCCAAACAACCAATTAGATCACAAACTCATTCTGATTTTCTTTAAGCTTTGCACAAGGGAAATGATCAGAGCAGGGTTTCCTGGGCAGCCTTCCCTGTGATTTTCAACAGCAGGCTTGATTTTCAATAGCAGTCATGTATACAACCAATAAAATCCACCACCATCACCACCACCTTGGTATTTCCATTTATTATGCTGTAAAAAGCAACACTATCTGGATTTTATTTCTTAAAATAAATAACTTTCATTTTCAGAACCAGTACAGCTCAAGTTTAGATTCGTTCATGGAAAACTGCTAGAAATACATTCATCACTGTCTATTCCCCACAATACAGAATCTAAAAGTCAAGATCAGCCCAGTCAGTTACAATGACCAGAAGTACACTGCCAATAAGTATAGTCAATGATAGTCCAGCTCTGAAGCAAAAAAAATCTGGTACGATACATTTTGTTCACAAAGGTAGGCTAATTAATGCTAAGACTATCACAATATTTCCGAGTACAAAGCATTAAGTTAGCTTAACAATTTCAGGCTGTGATACAAAAGAAACATATATGACAAAAACAAAGGACTGGGGGAATCCTCTTTGGAGCGTAAGGAAGTCAGCGTTTGATAAGATAACCAAAAGCTATTTAGGGTAAAATCTACATGTCAGTGTCATAAATGATGAACAGCCAAACCAATGTACTGCATATTTCTATTTCTAAGTAATGCCAGGGCTAAATAGCTGCATTGCTGAATTGGACATTACAAAAGAATTCATCTTCTCACAATGAGAAAATACTAAAACTAACCAGCAAAAATGCACTGAAGCTAAGACTGGCTAAAAGCACTCAGTATGATTCAGAAAAGTGTTAACTTTAGGGACAACCATGATCTTTAACTCATTTGAAATGCCTTCCTTTGGTGGGTTGGGGTTTTTTTTTGTTTTCCATAATATGTATTATATAAATCTACCCCATCTTTTAAAAATGCCAGTTTGAGCAATGCAAATTTCAGTTCAGTAAAGCTAAATCAGGTATTTTTCTGAGAAGCCAAAAAAAATGTTTTAATAGGAAATAAAATACAGAAGTAGTCAGATTAACACTGAGCTACAGAATACTAAACTAGAAACCATCTGCAAAAACTCCTCTATGCAGATCCACTGCCAGAGAAAACGTGGTGGAATTTAGTTCAGGGGGCAGTGGAGAAGAGGCCCTGTGCTACTCAGTGACCAGTGTGGCTCAGTAAGGAGCCAGAGGCCATTCCATTTAATTCTTGGTTAGACCTAAGGTGGCTGAGAGACAGGATGTGAAAAGGATGCATTAAAAGCCTTCAGAAAAATAGCTGATCTTCAGGGGAGAAAAAAAAAACCACACCACCAACAAAAAAAGCAGCTTAAGAACAGTAAGATACCTGAGAAAAAGTGTTTGATAACCATGCCAGCCAGCTTCTAAATGCTATTTTAGGGCTTTAGACTTTCAGACTCTTTCAAGATTTCATCACCATGAAGACAGTCACTGCTTGTGATGAGTATCAAGCACCTTTCCATGTGATCTGTGCTCCCTGCAGGGAGGCAGTATGGCATATCGACGAGAGACTGTACAGGAACTCGAGAGGATTTCTTCTCAACTGTACTGACCTGCTGGGTCACTCTGGAGAGGTTGCTCCTCTCGGGGTCTTAGTGTGCCCATTTGCAAAAGGAAGATAACGTGGTTCACATCACCTTTATAAAGTGCTTGGGCCGTTCTAGAAAGAATTTGGGCATTATTTCAGGAGGATTTTGGTGCCTAAACATAGAAAATTTGAACTTTGAGATCTACTAATGACTTGTACACGACGTGCTAGGATAAAAATAAGTCATATACACAATTCTCAAGCACAATCTCCTTTTCCATGTGCTAAACAACCCTTGCCTAAAATTCTTGTGCTAAAATTCTTGCCTTTGTCCAACAACTGTGGTGTTCTATGAATATCAAACCCTTACCTTTTAAGTGACAGGTCACTTCTGAGGTTTGATGCCACAGTATATTGGCAGAAGCGATTGCACCCGGGATCGGGAGCTGTCGCAACGCTGCACTTCTGCAAACAGATACCTGCATCTAAACTTCTCATCAACAGGGCACGTGCCACACTGGCTTCAGCAGCAAGACAATAAATGCCACTGTTTGCCACAAAAGGCATCGACCTACTCGTGCTCCTGCTGCCAAACTCCTGTTCTACAGCAGCGGAATCCCACTGATGCAGCTCCCTGGCTGACGGCAGTGCGAGAAGAGAGCGTACCCCAAAATCTGGCTTATCTCCTGCTCTGCTCGTGCTTTTGACTGGCTCTATGCTCTTTAAAGCTGTTTCACCCCATCCATGTTCCTTACTACAAGCCTAAATTAAGTCAGATTTACATGTAATATTTGGTTTAGGACTTGGCCTTTCATTCCTCTTGCTGGTTCCCCGTGCAGCCACCAAGAACACCCCAGGTGAGCCCAAGAGGGGCTTTATGCAGCTTGTCAAGGCTTGCTGTAGTGCAAATATACCCACAAGGAACATGACTGCATAGAGTGGAAGCACCTGCTTTCCCCAGGTACAGGGGAATTACTTTAGCAGCTGAAGATGGAGAGAGAGAAGAGGGAGGTGAGACAAAGGGAACTGAAAGAAACACTTGAAAAACAAACCAAAAGAACAACAGAAAAACCCCACTAAACAGCGTTTGATGTTAGAAGTCACATTCCCCTAGGCCATTTGGTCAAACAAACCTTAAAACGGATCCCTGACGAGACTATCTCTAAGAACAAGCCTCTACCCTTGACAACTGCCACCTATATACTCTGTTGATACTTCTGTAAACAAGGTTGTGTGGAAGTTTGTTTTGTTTTTCCCTAAAGGTATGTGCAGATCCTTACTTAACACACCCAGCCTAAATCTACATCAGCATCCTCAACCTCTTAAAGACCTCACTGACACTCACACCTGACAGTGCTCTGGCTCATCTTGGCCATACTGAAAACAGAGGGCTATAGAAACCAAAAAATTCAGCTGAAAAATTCCTGACCACAGACTAGAGTTCACACAGAACACAAAAATAAATTAAGTAGTGCACAGTAAAGCCAACGACAGCTAAATATTTTTATACATCAATTATATGCAGCATGAGGTAATATTGCTCACATTATGGAGGGAGATTCTTGGTTGGTTTTGTTTCTTTTGAGAGAGATTGGATTTGTCCTGTGCGTATAGAAACTCCTGTAACATAACACTGAAGTAACAGAGACTTCTGGAAAATATATACCACTATCAGATAGAAACACACACGCTCTTCATTACTTATGTATACCACAATTAAATAGGTAAGTGATTTGCTTCTTAGGATCTAGCTGAAGATGATTTATAGTAAGCCATCTAGATTTTTATGAACCGTCCGGTTCTCCTTTCCGTTGTTGGAATCCTCTGATGGTGTGTATTGGACCTGATATTCTTGAAGAATTTTAAACACATCATGGTGTCCAAAATGTAAAGCTTCATCCATGGGAGTGTTATTCCACCTACAGGAAGGAGGGAGCACAGTATTTCAGAGCAGTACAAAGCACCCAAAGTCGTCTTCTTTACATACTGTGCTGATAATGAAGCCAACAGGCTTAAGTTCAGCAACTGTGAAGATAACTCTAAGATGAGCATAACCTTATCAATAGTGGTTTTAATGATTTCACCACTTCTTTTCTTCCAGTTTGCTCATGGAACCTACAGAGAACCAGTAGGATCCTGTTCCTTCTCCTTCAGTGTACTGGCTCAATATCTGATAAGAAACCTCTCCTCAGGAGGGCTAGAGATGCTATTAGAGGATCCTTCCTCCCAACTGGCAATAAACCCACTCACCTGTCTTTGGGGAACGGGTTCACTTTGCATGCTTCCAGTAGAAATTTAACAACGTCCACATGCCCTGCAAGCAAAGCAGGCTTGTGAGTGTGTATATTTATATCTATCTATAAACATACATACAAACTTTTAAAAACCAGGTATGCAATTACAGAAAGTGAATATATTGTAAAGAAAACTGAGCACGCTCAGTTAACAGGTAATAAATGACATGTAAGGAGACATTACCTTCTGCTGCTGCTACGTGCAGGGCAGTTCTTGAGTCATAATCTCTTTGCTCCATATCCATTCCTGACAGAGCAAATCTGGAAAAAAAAAAAAAAAAGAAAAAAATAGATTACAGAGAAAAAATAATTAAAACAAGTTAAAGAACTAGCATGGAACAATACCCCTATGCTAAACCAATGAAACTTCTGCCACAAGAGGCTATCAATGCTATAAATGTACCTTTGGTTATAATGAAAGGGGCACTTGCTGCTTTGGCTTTAAAAAACAAGAGTAGGGGCTTAACTTTATAGCAGCTAGAGAGCAGAAAGAAAGAAAGAAAAGAAAAAAATCACACATCTTTGCAGGAAACAGAGCAGTCAACCTATCTGATTTAAAATCTAACACAGACAAGCTAAGTCACATAAGGCAAAGCAAATTGCTGCCAGCAGAGGAAATTCAGGGAGGACTCCCAAGTCTGAAAATCTTGAACAGCAGTTAAGGTCTTGGGAGAGTTTTCATCACATTACAGTGCTCTGGGAGAGCAGAGTTAAACTATACACATTTTTCCACCCACTAACTATATTCATCTATATTCCAGCCAAATCAATACCTCTATTTAGTCTCCTAACATTATGGCTTTAAACGTTGCCAGACTCTATTTCAAATTTAAAAAGCAAAGCTTGATTTCCTAGCCTCTCCCAACAACAACGTGCATTTTCCAGCCTCAATTTCTGTGGCAGTTTCAGCGTTGAATTATAAAGCAGGTGAGAGCACAGCTAGGATTTTCTGCCACCACTGTAAAAATCTGGTTAAAGAAATGTATTCTACTGGGATCCAAAGAAACAGAAAATAATGGGATTGCAGGGTAGTCTGCAGGTACCTTTGAGATGGTTATTGATGTTTTGTGGTGTTGGTTTTGTGTATTTGTTTGTTTGGGGTTTTTTGTTTTGATTTGATTTTGTTCTGTTTTGGTTTTTTGGTTGGTTGGAGGTTTTTGTTTTGCTTGGTGGAGTTGAGGTGAACGTATTCAACCTCCGGTGCAGCTCGGAGCACGTGCTTATTGAAGTAAATGACAACAGCAGGTACCAGACAAGCAGCATCCCCATTCCCAACCCTGATCTTACCTCCGGAGTGCAGACACATCCCCCGTGTAGGCAGCAAACAGCAGATTTATCACAGACTTCACCTACAAAGAGAGATCAAGCCCAGTTTATTTAGCTTCCTTCCTCAAAAAGAAAGCCAATGGAAAACCCAGAAAAGCCCAGCATGGCCAGTTGCTCCAGTGCTTATAAGTTTGTTCATTTTATCCCTTTTCCCTGGCCACATTTTGCAGTGTAGTGTAAAACACTGGAGTAACTCCTTCCAACTCGCTTTGCTACCAGTACTTTTAGGTCTGTCTTTCCAAGGTTGAAGTCATAATAAGGACAGTAAAAGAACCATAAAAGGTGCATTTCTGCTCTCCTGGGGTAGAAAATAGCAGGCTTGCTGAATGGCCAAACCATACTTCTCTCTTTGATTGCCTGCTGATACTGAGCATTGAATTACAAAGACAGCAGCATTTTGCACAATTCACAGACGCGTAAACATCTCCTAAGACAAACTCATTCCAGAAAAGCAAGAGAAAAAATGGTACAGGTTTTGCTATGTATTACAGATCTTCCTTATCTAATCTAATCTGGACAAAACTTCCTATTCTAGATGCTTTCTTCAGATTGTAAGCAATTCTATCATGAGTCACTGCAAGGTTTCAAGACAAGCAGACCTTTTAGGATCCAATAAGATAGTAAAGTCTCAAGCAAGAAGTGCTTCTCAATTACTGTAATAAGAAATGATCACCTTAAACTACACTAACCTCGACCCATGAACATTTTTAATACATCCTGGATATAAGAATTTGACAAGTTTTAAGAAGAGCCCAAACTGACAAGATCAATGGTTTTAAACATCTCCCATCAGCTTATTTCATAAACTAACACAGCCACTGCTAGGCACCATTTCATGGGAATTTCCAGTAAGCTTTCTAAATGCTGCACTGCTTTTAAAGTCGAGTCTACAAAGTTCTGTCACTGCTACCAGCCAAGCAGCAAAGGAGAAAACTTATGCTGCATTGACCTACACCACAGAGGGGAAACAAACAAACAAACCAACCAAAACCAAAAAACCAACCAGCACACCTCACCCACAAGCAAGTCTCCCACAGATTTCTGCAAAAACACTGGCATATTTTCACAGTGCCTCAGACGAGCCAACATCTGCGCCTCTTATAAACCAAAGTAGTGGAATTGCTTGTTATTTTTTACACCTCAAATATGCACTGACGTAAAGAGAGACCAAAGCAGGAGGAGACAGAGCCAGGATGGAAACAAGGCTGCTCTCCTCAGTCCGGTA
The DNA here is from genome assembly GCA_024605025.1 of Megaceryle maxima. NCBI lineage: Eukaryota > Metazoa > Chordata > Aves > Coraciiformes > Cerylidae > Megaceryle > Megaceryle maxima. The sequence goes on along the minus strand of JANHGN010005277.1, from coordinate 64,173 downwards.
TCCGCAGGCTCCTGCAGCTCCTTTTCAGTGTGCACTATGGGGCCAGTTATGAGCTGAGAGGAGGCAGAGTCTTGTACAGCAAGTTTGACACCTGCTTGGCAGGATCTGCAGGTGTCCATTCCCTCTCAAGAGGCTCAGTAACCCCCAGGCTGCTCCTAAACCTGGCCACCTCCAAATGCAGGGCCCCTTGGCACTCTCAGCACTGACCCCAAAGCACCTGGGTCACCTTTAAGTGTGGCAAACTGGACGTCATTGCCCAGACCCTGCTCACAAGCCTAACAGAGGACAAGCCTGAAGGAATTCTGTTCCTCCTGGGGTTACTACTTTTTATTTAAAGCTTCTGAAAAAAAACCAACAACCCACCAGTGACCAAGAATCCTACCACACGAGCGTGGGCTTTGCTCAGGATGCAGAGCCAGCCATCCCTGGGTGAGCCCACCACAGCCTTTCTTTCAGCCCTCACCCTGGGCAGCTCCTCCCCAGGCTGCCCCCACAGCTGGGCTCACCTTCTTTCCACCCCCTGGCTCCATAGCAGGCTTCCAGGACCAGGAGAACAAGGCACTACAAGCACCCTGCAGGGATGCCCTCCCGTGGTAAACTTGCAGCTGTCATGGAGACAGACAGCATCACTTGCATCACCCAGACCAGGTAAAGGCAGCAAACACCTAAAGCCACTCTCATCACACTTTCAACAGCAAACATCACAGTCACACCAAAATATTAAAGCCTCCTAAAAGGAAATTTCTGGGAAATGCAAATGTGTACTAAAATAATAAACTAAAAATAACACTCATTCCTTCCTTACAAAAGAGATAACTATCCAAGCGCAGCTGAAGCCAAGAACCACTCTGGATTCAGCTGAATATATTGAAGCCATTTTCAGGTACTACAGGGATGTGACAAAATGTTATTTGGAGATTCTTGAGGCTTTCCAACACAATAATTTTCAGCCGTGTCTCTCAGCGATCCGGGAGAGGTTAAAGCTGCTCCTTTCTTAAATAAATTCAAGGTTGCATTACTACAAAACTGAAGCTCTTGCCAAATCAAAACAAAAAAGATAAACCAGTCCAGACAAAAAGAAAAAAAATAACTCTGCTTGCTTAGTTCAGAAGAATGAAATTTTAGTGGAAATATAACTGTCCTCTGTACAACAGTAAAGATAACAGGATACAGAAAGCAGGAGAAAAACGAATTTAGTGGGATAATTATGGCAAAATAATTATCCAACTGGTTAGCAATGAACTCAAGCTGGAAAAAAGCAGATGGAATGTAGCTACCCTAGCTGAAACAACCCCCATTTCAACTGAGACTTTCATGATTTTATGTAAGAATTAGGTTGCATTTGCTAGCAATAAAACACAGCGAGACTGTAACTGCACCCTACTCCACCACCAGCACAGTCCAGGCCAAAAAATTAACAGATTTTATGAGGTGCAAAATGAAATTGCTCCACCAGCAGCCATACCCAATAAAGATGGACATAAAAAAAAGTGAATTCAAAAATAAAATTTAACAATTTGCAAATATAAAATACATTTTGAATTCAAAGTAACATTATAGTTTCCACGAGCATCTTCTGCAATATCCCTTGCATTTTCAAGAGAATATTTATCTAAGTAGCATATATATTAAACCATCATGGGAGAGGTTATTATTTACACCGAGAGAAAATTATTATTTATCCAGCTTTGTACCTGGACAAAACCAAAAGCTTCCATAAAATCAAGCACAATCAAGGCTTAAAAAAACGTGAGTACAAATTCTCTACCCCCAAACTCACAGCCTACTAGCCTGAAATAACAGATCCGTTGCAAAAATCAAGAGCCAAAAAACCCCTGAAGTGAGAGCAGCAAACATACGACTGTGGGGGTTTTAATGGTAGGAGAGTGACAGTGACAGATGAGCTGTATTCATTCAAACTAAGTAGGGCACAAGGCGACCAATTTAAGTTTGGAAACTCTGTCACCAAGTGGTTCATTATCTTCTCTATGCCACGTTAGTCCCAGTGTTTCTGTTAAGAGCACTGATGAACACAACTATTTCCTCATCTTCAGAAAGTCAACCCATTACCTTTTTTTTTTTTTTACTGCACACAACTCCTTAACTATGAAAATTTAATAGAAGCAGAAGGGATGGAGTAATTTTGCTGCGTGTAAGCTGGAGCAAACATTTCCATACAGCTACATAGCACCAAACCCAAAGCAAAAACCACTCCACCTTTTGTCAAATGGCAGATAAAAGCTGCCTGCAACATCCCAGGGGAAGGCAGAGCTCTCTTGTCGTCATGCCAGAAACAGAGCTGCCTGCAACATCCCAGGGGAAGGCAGAGCTCTCTCATCATCATGCCAGAAACACAGAGTGCAACTCTCTTGGCCACAATGAAACCCTCTCTGTACAACTCTCCTTCCCAAGCGGTAGGTATAATCCTTGTTATCTAGGTGGTGAAACCATCAAGGAAAGGCTCAAGACTAAAGATGAGAAGTCCCAGCCCATACACCTTGTCATTTCACCTTCAGGTTAGCAGGTGTCGAGAGGTCTCAGACTCAGCTGGATGAAGCTGTCTGTGGTAGATTCAGTCTAAGGCTGCCACCGGTCCTGCTGCTCATCAGAGGTGGACAAATAACCACAGCCCCCAGGGGTCCTTTCCAACTAACCATTCTGCAAGGCTGGGGGCAAGAACATAAGGAGCCTAAGAAAGAAAAATCAAGACTGCTGCTGTTGCTGAAGAAGCACCCTGAGGTCAGGTTAAAGGAAGGAAACAGGCAGGAAGACACGCTGCTGCGGCAGGCGTTTCCGATAAATACGGGGGTGGGGTGTGCAAGAAGCAAAACCAGGGAAAAGCCCAACCCAAAACCCCAAAAGCACAAACTGAGCAAGGTAGGACACTGAAAGTTACAAAGGAAAATGGAACATTTAAGTGACTCCTAGTCCAAGGCTTTCATATAGCAGCTATTTTAAGTATCTCCTAAGCCTGATCATGCTAAAAAGCTTTGAAGAAGGCTCCTTCAAGCATCAGGACTCAGCTGTGAAGGCAGCTGCGTGTGAATGGAGGAAGCCCAGCAAAACATAAGGGTTGCCTCAGTGTTTCATGTGCCCAGCACACAGCAGGTATTTTGCTGTCCCCCAGCTCTCTGGAAGCACATCACCAAAGCATTATGGTAAGACATGATAGTTTTTGGGGTTGTTTTTCAATTTCTCAGTGTACCAACCTGAAGAAAATGAATGAAAAAGTAAGTTGAGCAGCATTTATATGCTGAAATTACTTATCACAAGTGACATTGACACATCTAATTGATCTGGAAGGCTCAACTGGTATGTGGGAACAGTAGTTGCAAGAGAATATTCTTGATCCTAGTTGAGCCACACACCCAAATCCAGCACACAAGGAAACTTAGTCTCATGATGGCCAACAGCAAATCCCCCTGCAAGACTGAGATAAGAATCACTTCCCTAAACACAGACCTGTTTAGAGGACTTTTAAGGTACAAGAGCAGCACGTGTATCCCTGAGTAGCTCCAGTGCTATTAACAGATCCCTCCCAACACAGAGAGCAAGCTGCTATCACTAGCAGCACTCAGAGGGGAAACTGAGGCCCAGAGATGGAAACGACCCCACTACAGCCTTGTGGGGAGCACAGAGCGACCCGGTACCTTCTGCCCACAGCCTCCCATGTTTCAACATTACTGTAAGCCAACCAGACCTCAAGGAGGAAGCAAAGTCCTGCAGCTGGCTGTACCATCCCCATGCTCTGTCCCTGCAGGGCTGGCCGTCCTGCACCGCTATGACCCCCAAGGCAGCCGGGTGAGCCTCTGCTCTGCGTTCCACTTGGGCCAGGAGGGAAAGCCAAACAGCTGTGCATGCAAAGAAAACAAATCCTTTAGAAAAAAATTAATTTAGCTCAGAGCTGGATTAATTCCATGAGAAGCTCTTAGCTAAAAAGGTCACAGAATCTGGATTTTAATTTCCTACTGGGTCCTGCTTCCTGAGAGCTTTCCCACAATTCCTTTAAAAACCTTACAGAATTTAAAGGAAAATAAAACATACCACTTCCAACTTCACTGCTTCTCCAGGTGGCTCAGGAATATAGTTAAGCCCAATAGTTTTTAAATGGTGCTGTTAGAAATAATACAAAGATCAACAAGCAAAACCCCCTAATCCTTCCAATGCCCTTTATGGGATATTTAGGGACAATGCCACAGGTTAGCCTTTCAAAAAGTTGTTCAAAATACTGAATGCATATTGTTTCTCAAGAATTTTGCCACATCTGAACTTTTCCTCAGCCCCTGTGTGCTGACAGGGGACTTTCAAATACAAGGGGGGGAGAAATGATACTATCAGTGCAAGTTGCTAAACGGCCACCACTTTCTTCTCTCACATCTCATTTTTTGTGCTTCAAATGGGACAGGATGTTTTCTTTTGAGAACCCTGCCCACCTGGCTTGAAGAACAGAGTCTTAAACATTCACCTGCACACCACAGCAGCACGGATATTAACTGGGTTAATAAACTCCAACTCTTGCAGCTCAGGAGCTCTCTGAAGACAAGCAACCTCCACAGCGACCCCAGGTCCTGATGCACTGGGATCTCGGAGCAGGTCCTAGATAAGCAAGACTGGCGCCTGATACTCCACCACCCAGGCTCCTGACAAATGCTCCCGGCTGAAGGAGACCTGCACCAAAATGAGAATTAAGTTCTGTAGCTCTTCACCAGTGCAGAATGCATCTAAGAAACTAGACCAACTTATCTAGAAGTGTCTCTGAGGCACAATTCTCCCCAACGCTAAAACCTACCGGTCATAAATCTGCATTTAGGAGATCTCAGCTATCTTCCTTTGGCACCTGCACCAACAACTGAGGATGACACAGCACCGTTTCCCTAGTGATACAAAAAGCCTGACAGATGTTATTTCAAAACTGTGGATCCTGATAACACATTGTTACAGCCAGGCAAAAGATGAGAGCGCAAAGCGCTCGGTAACGTCTCCTGCACGGTCTCTCCTGACCGCGCTGAAGGCCACCACCCGTTTGGCAGCTGGGTGACTCTGCCATGCTGAACACATGAGCAAAGGCCCCGCTTGCCAAGAGCTGTGGCGCTGAAGGGCCCGCTGCTGCTGCCCTACGTGCTGGGCTCTGGCACCCATTGTTAACAGCAGACGGCAGCGCTGAGCCGGCTCAGCGCCGGATTAACTCGGAAACGCAAAAAATAGATTTTTAAGCTGTCTAAGGTGAGCGTTTGTCTAGTGAACGAGGATTAACATTTCGTACTGGGAAGAGACCCACTACTCTAAACTCTTCCTATTCTCCTGAGCTCTGCAAACGATCAAGGGAGGTGAGAGTGAAGAGCTTACAGGAGCCAAGAGGGACTGCACAAATGAGAGTTCCAAAACCAAACAACATTCCACTTCAGAGTTAACATTGTTCCGCTACTTTTCCTGAAGCTGATCCCCTGATGAAGGTCAACTGACTATGTAGCAAAAAGCAATTGTTACTCTTGCTCTCCAGAAAAACACCTATTTTTAGATACTTACTATAGCCATGGAAAAAAAAATAAATAAAAAAAATCCTGAAATCGAATATAAATTCTGAAACAGCAGTGGTGACCTATAGGAAAGTAAATCTAGAGCATCAAGTAAGCAATTTAGTCATCAAGTTTTTACTCATTGAACTTGTAATTCAAGCATAGCCCATAGATTACTTTCTCCCTGGAAGCAAGGTTTCAAAATAAAATCCCAAACCAAAAATGCCTCAAATTTGCTTAAAATGAATTTTGCAGCTTCAACTTTAAAATTAAACCTAGAATGCAAGTAGTCCCCAAAAGGACAAAAAAAAAACCAACCCAGAGATGAACGTCGGGGAGGAACACAGGTGTCTGTACATTCAGACACTAGATGGGAACACTTCATTTTTAAAAGATTGCCCATTTTGTATTTACCATTCAAGTGCTATCATCTGCAATCTGCACTCCAGGGTCCACTGACAAGGGCAGTGTTGGAAAAACATAAAATAAATCACCATTCAAGTCTAAAAAAAGGCACCTGCAGCTTGCCTTTAGAATACCATTCTTCAAGATGAAGGTAAACTCCTATTTTGTAGGGAAAGAAATCTCAATTCAATGACAGCATCTTTGCAAACAAGCTTCTGCTTTGTTCCCCCTAAATAAACTGGACTCGGCCACATTATTACTTTCTTCTATAGAAAACTGACAGTTAGGAAAGAAAAGAGAATTTCCCTAACTTTGGGGCAGGCAAAAGTAAATCTTTTGGCTTGAGTAAGAGTAATCAACAAACCACGCCTGCCTCTACAGCAACCTAACACCAACTGCCTCTAACAGAGTGACTTTACATGAACACAACAGTTCATAAAGCTAGAATTCTTCAGGCAAGTCTTTGTTCCCATTATACTATAAATAATCAGAGCACGTGCATAACTTAGTGCATCAACTTACAGACACGAACGACGTACAGAAAATGCAACCAAGGCTAGCTGTTCCATGCAACTTCCACGTTGTCTTTGCAACTTTCCACCTCTTTAGCTTATTTTCTGCACTACTCATCCTTGTTTCCTCATCTAATTTGAGGAAAGTGCAATGATGACTCTAGAATCTACAAATATTTGCTCTTCTGTGTTTTGAAACTAACACAGGAAACAAGATTTCATCCTTTTTTTTCCCCCCCCTCCATTTTCTAATGCACAAACTTTCATTTTCTTTCCTCTAGATGGTGCAAGCTCCTCTTTCCAGCCCAGGACAGAGGATGACACCAGCTCCTCTACTTTTATGAGCTGTGGGTGCAGCATTTATTTTTGGAGTCAAAGCTGCAACAGTGACTTTCAAAGCTGCTACCATGGGAGTTTATTTTTGGACTCTCCCTGGTGGAATTAACTTGAAATGCTGCTTGCACAGCAATTATTCAGATAGCTTGTGCTGTTGGTAGAAAACTGACTCATAAAACAGTTATCCCTCAGTAACTGCCTTCCAGTTCTTGGCTCAAATACAACCTGGGTATATACTGAAAGCTTCTTCTCCCATGAGTTCTGTCTAGACTGCAGCCACACAGGAGGCTGTATTTTCATGTACACATACCCAAAGCAGCTTTGAACTTTACTGCTATAGCTGCAAAACCTCAGGCAAGCCAATTTACCCAGGTTCACAGAAGACTTTGTCTCAGTCTCCCCTCTGCCAGATCAGATGGCAACGCAGTACTAACAGCGTTCGCTCTGGAATCACTTCGATGACTTAAGTGAAGCAAAGACCTGTTCCAGTGCTCTGTAACCCTTACCACATCTGGATAGTTGAGCTGATTACACAAACACACAAGGAACGAGGATAAAAACATTTTAAAAACCCAGTAATATTACCTCTTTTTCATTAGTTTATACCTTGTTAAAAATGATGCAAGCATGTTGGATAATTTTCTACGTTAAAAGGATTTTGTGACCTTTAATTTGCTGATCTAACTCCAGAGCAGGATGGCAGCAGTCAGCCACTGCTAGAGGCAGGCTATGGGCAGAGAGCTGCCTCTGCTAGGCAAGGAAGCAAGAGAGAGAGGCAGCCCTTGAGGTAGCTCCTGCCTCTCACCTCAGCATCACACTGCACTTCAGACAGAGCAAGAAGGGAGGTGAGAAGAGTTAAGACTTGCTAACAGAAAGATCAATTCAGCAGAAAAATTATGTGATCCTGAGATTTTTTTTTTAAATTATTTTTAATTTTAAATTGTGTATCAAGCTGGACAAAATCCCAGTACTACTTTAGATCTCTTACTGTAATTAAACTTTTTCAACTGTTTCGAATCCAGATTCTACCTTTTAGAATCATTTTCTTCTGTTGACTTTCTACATTTTTAAATTGGTTGGTACATATTGACAAAAAAATTTCTATGGTCCTAAAAGCATCTGTTTAAAAGTTGAAAATAGAGCAAAGAGTTTTGGAGGTGAGGGCTGAGCAGAGATAGCTTCCCTCTCATCTACTGGTTTTGAATGGATTTCTACCATTCCTATTTCCTTCAAACTTTTCAGGGATAGGTCAAGAAGTCTGAAGTACTAGATTATGCCACCCAAAGCTGTAGAAAATTAGAGTATCAGTACCACATTTTAGAGGACACTGAGCTTCTTTGCCCATCTTTGTCTTCAATCTTTTCTCATCAGAACATTCTGAATTAATATAGGTAATGAGAAGCATCTAAAAATGATACTTACTACAAAGTGGCACAATACCATAACTGCTGGTCCATCTTTTCTGGTCTGCTACTGTACCAACTTGCATAAAACTTTAGAAGGCTAACAAGGACACGGGAAGCACTTAACTGGGAGCAGAAAGTACTTTTTCTTCCAGTCACATCTGAGCCATGAGACACAGAATAAACCACAATTCACCTACTCCAATTTCAGCCTCTTGCTCATAAGATGGTCATCAAATGGACAGAATTTTCTGGAAAGAGTCTGTCTTACTGGTATTCCTCTAAACATATCTCTACCTGTGAAAAGGTTAATTCATCTTAAATGCTACCAGGCAGGAGGCATAAGCTCTTCAAACAGTCAAAAAAAATTATATCCTTTAACTCATATAGGAAAACAAAAAAAAAAAGCAAGAGTCATAGACAGGCCTGAGCTGAGTTCTACACCTAACTCAGCCACTACATGCTGAGAGGCTTTTACATTTAATTCTTCTGATTTTTAAATGATGATATTTAGTATATTGCAAATGACATTTCAAAGAGTATGGATACACAAGTTAAATTACAAATAGGTAAGTCTACTTCACACTCATTTTTTGCTCAATTGCCCAAAAGACAGTAACAATGGTACTGACTGAAGATGACAAGCTGCAGAAGCAGAGATCTTATTACATGACAACCAACACTGAATTTGAAATGACTTTATTTACAGTTCTGGCTATTGATTAATTCTAAAGTAATAAAAACTGGTAAGACTATTTAATTAAAATTAAGAGTTAATAATACAAAACGTTTACTAGATTAAGTGAAACATCTACTTACCTTCAGAAACTGACTTTCAGAAAGACCATGCCCATCTATTCCATTCCTGAGATGTGTAAACCCCATGGGGTGAGCCGAGGCCATTTTGGCCACCCATGTTTCTCAACTCCCATGCTCCCACCACTGCCTCCCCCAGCAGAGGCAGAAGAATCAATCCATCACCAATACTGACTCAGAACTAGAGCTCCAGAGGTGGAGAGCGTGCCATACAAACCAAGATTTAGTCATATCCCTGCATACAAGCTCTTCCCCCAAGAATCAGGGCATTCAAACTAAGTTTTACCAGAAAATACTACATCTCATTGTAAGAATGGCCAGGGTGCATGGATGGAGCAGTTTTCCCTTTCCTGTATCATCACGAGGGGCAGGGCATACTCAGCGTGACAGCAGGAAATGCTATGGGAAAAGCAGTGCACGATAGGTTTTGTCTTTCCCCTTTCCAGCAGATAAAACCACCTCCAAAGATGAATTGGTTCAAGGGGTGCATAGAAAAAAAAAAAAAAAAAAGCCATGCAAGTCAGAGCTCAAGATTCAGAGCCATCAGCTCCATCAATATTAGATGACAAGATCCCAGGCACAGAAATGTCTCTACGAGGAATACGATGGTACGCAGTATTAAGAACAGGTACTAGGATGGACACAGCCAATACTGCTCTGTCTCAGACAGCCCCGACCAACTCACAGATGATCCTAAATTCTTCAGCACAGGCCTTTAGTAACTAATGCTGAAACTTCACCAGGCTCTAGATGAGGATGTAGTGACTAGGGAGCTTCCCTCCCCGTGCACATGTGCACTTGGACAAATTGCCAAGTGCAGTAGAAGAGAAGCTAATCTCAAGTGCTACTTACTAACCATTACTTATAAATGTGTTACCCTTTGCTTCATGCCCATGAACTTTGTTTTGGGGATGATTATGTTGATTTCAAGAGGTACAAACACTAGGAAAAGGAGAAAAACTTGAGTACCAAAACCATCTTGACTAGATTACAATGAGCATGGTCATGCACGGTTCCACCTCCTGTTTCTGATTTCTTCCGGCACCAAGAAATTAACACACTTTTTACTTTTGGAGACAACAGAATAAAGCATTTCACTGACAAATCTCCCAAAATGGGAAGTACAAATGAAATCATCTTTCACCAGCCTAAAGATGGCTGATTCCATGTGTTTTGCTTTAAAAAAAAAAAAAAACCAAACCCAAACCAAACAAAACCAAAAACCCACAACAAAACACACACAACCAAACACCTTTCATGGGCATTCATAAGCTCATAAATTGTGTCAGCCAGCAAAATCTTTGAAGTCCTAATAAGAAAAATCAAGTTAGAGTAACTATTGTAAATCAGACCATTCCAAGGAACCGTGACTTAACAAGGGGGAGTAACAGGAAAATCCAAGCTGGCTCCTGACCTGCTGACAAAAGGTTGTGTTTGCCACGAATGGTATGACAGAGCAATAGTAGATAGACAAATTAATTACTTCAACAAAAGTTTACTAGATCAAGAGAAACACTTAAGGCATAAACACTTTCACCCTTCAAGTCAGAAGATGACGACCAGGCAAACTCAGGTTTTGGGCGGTATGCATTTGCCATCAGTAAGTTTGCAAGAAATACCTGATGCTTTGGACATGGCAGCAAGATTCAAAGTTGCTAAGAAAAAAAAAAAAGTGAACGACCCTCTCAAAGGCTTTAACTTACTCTGCTGTCTCCATTTTTCCACGTTTCTCCTCAGCAGTGAAATAGTTTTGTCAATAAGTTACAATGACTGAAGTTCCAAAAAGGTAAAAATAACAATTTTGCAGTAAACTACTACAGAAATCTGAGGGTCATCATCATGTCACGATACAGACTTTGGTAGTTCCTGTTCAGTCCTTTCAATGTCTAACCCCTGCAAATGCTTCTGCAACAAAAAGCATAGGTAATAGATACAGAATGTGTAACGAGGGGAATGAACCCTAACCAGCTGGTGTTGGATGCAGGAAAAAAATAAAACGAGAGCCTTTGAAGTAGTGGATACAGACATTACTAACACTGCAAGATTTGTGACCAAAGGACTGGGATCAACAGTAAGTCACATGAATAAAGCAGAATGCTGATGGGTGCTTTAGTGACAAGAGCTGCATTAAGCAGAGAGGACAAAAGAATGTCTGCCTTTTCAAGGACCCATTGACTATGACTGATACCCCCACAACCCAGCAGAGTAATGCTCCAGCTTCCCAGGCTGTAGGTACTTCATAGTTTATGAGTGATGATTTACTCTTAAGTACGGGACTCAGAGCTGGAATTATCCCCCCCCAAAAAAAAAAACAAAAAAAAAAAAGGGGAGGATGTTCTTGAAAGATACTGAAACTTTACTAGCAAAAAACTCACTACAACCTACAGGCTGAAAGAAGGGAAAAATCTTACAGAAATCTGCATTCTACTCTTATTGGGAGGATTGTTTCTAAATTCTTAGGAACAAGTTTCTAAAAGCCTTCTAATTTTTAATCCTATTCATTATCTGCTCTTCTTGCATGAGAAATATTTGTTAGTTTAAACAGATCTTCCACCTCCATGGTTTTATATCAAAACCCTGGGAATAGTTCTATTATTCACCATCAGCCTTTGGCATATGAGGCAATACATACTCAGCTGTTTAAGCCTGCTTCTTCATGTCCTCAATCTTAATCCTTTTCTGCAACCACGTGGATGGGTTTGCATTTAACACCTTTGATTAGAACACTTTCTTTTCAGACAGCGATTACATTTTAATTAGTTGTCTTGAAACAGTTACAGGCTGGAGAAGTTTAAAAGATGAGGCCTTAAAAAAAAAAAAAAGTGTGAAATGTACTTCCCATACAGAAAGCCAAAGCTCCACATAATCAAAGACAGATCTACCAGTCCAAAAAACATTTGATATTGACTGAGTAAGCCCTGAACAAACACAGTTGCCTGCCTCAAGGAAAAAGCTGGACTAGTGAATGACATCAACAGGAAACAAGCAACATTATCTCTTCCTATCACTCCACTTGTGTTCTCAGCTCATTGTTTTGGTAATAAGCACTCTGATCACAAGGGGTCTGAACTGCAACATGCTGTCCCCCAGCAAACAACATACTTCCAGGTTTGCATTTATCCTGTTGTGTTTTAATATAAAAATAATGGAAATAGGGCACTTTCAAATCCTTAATTCACTTTATTTTCAATGATGTAATGAAAAAAAAAAAAAATCAGTTATGATTCAGGAGGAAATTACACCAGGAAGTGAAAATGTGAAGTTATTGGTGACCGAGAGCCATTTTTACCTATGTCACTTCTAGGGCTCCCTAAAGGGCAAGAGATTTCCCCAGGATGGCAAGTTCACCATGCACAGTGAAAAGACAGGAGTCACCATCACAAGCTGCAAAAAGGAAAAAATTTCAGATGAAATCAGTTAGGAAAAAATTATTTGATGGAAGTGGTAAAAGACCAGACAGGTTACTCAGTGAGATTACAGAAATCCCATCCTTGGGGGTTTTCAACACTCAACCAGTAAAATCCCTGAGCAACGTGACCTAACTGGTGTTAGATCCTGCTTCAAGCAGGAGGCTGGACTAGTTGATGTCCAGAGATCCCCCCTTCAAGCTCCAAGACCTCATGGTTTCATTCTTAGGTTGCTAGAATCTCCTGCACTTCATACAAATAGCTGAGTGGAATCTTCATAAGCTAAGTAAAATCGACTCAATGTAAGAAGAGAGATGGTATGAAGATGAATTCCCAACTTAAAGTGTGCACAAGTGTTTTGCAACACACAAATAGTTCATATTCTGTGTACCAGCTGTTTGGCAACTCAAGAGAAAAGCCTACTTAACAACAGCACTTAGCTATTAAAGAACCTGCCAAAGAAAATAACAGACATTTGTATTAGCAAAACAATTACTTCAAATTTCCTGAATATTCAACAGTGTAAAAATAAGACTCAAGTTTGGGCAATTTCACTAAAAAAAAAAATAAATTTCAGGATTCCAAACAGATCAAAAGAAGTGCAAATATAGGGGGAGAAGTCTGACTTTATTCCAAGCCTGACCAAGTAGCAGTATTAATCTATGCTGGTCTTCAAGAGAAGCACCACCAACTGCCCACCATTTACAGAACAGCCCTTTAACTGGAGACCAGATGGAACTGATCAGAGAAAGGGGTCAGAAGATATGCAGAAGACAGCTTTTGCCTTCTGCAAGCCTAAGTGGTACCAAGCAAACACACAGATCACACTCCAGAAGGCACCAGCTGAGTGCCAGCTAGGTCAAAGCCAGAGCAGAGCAGCAGCTACACCAGGAAGGGTGAGAGTTGAACCTTACAGCAGGAACCCTCCCCCCACACATGCCTGCTGCCCAAGCGAAATACATCAACGTGTGACCAGCTGGAACATTTCTGAGGGTAGAAACACCTCCTAGAATTCTTTCCTTTTCCCCCTTGTCCTTCCTTCAACCCTATTTCCCCACTAGCCTTAGCGCTGAGGTGTCAAAGTGTCTATTACTCTCCCCATGGTGAACATGCCTATCTTTCTAAACATCTGCACAATCCAGTGAACTCCAGCCACCTTACTCTAGGTCATGGCATTCACATCAGCTTCATCACCTACCTTAAGTTCTGTTTAAACTACTTAAACTGCTACCAAAAAAATTCCCCACAAACACCCCAAATCCCAGAGGCCCCTAAACAACAAACCATGACATTTCTGCCAGCCTAAACTCCATCACAGGGCTTTAGTTAAGCAGCAGCTTCAGGGGCAACCAGTACATAAGGCCTGCTGCTGATGGAAGAAATGCACAAGGACCAAAAGCGACTGAGCTACGTGCAGCGTAAGACTCCTAAGTCTTGCAAAAACTTTTTGCAAAGAAGATGTTAAGTGTGACATTGAGCAATATCAAAAACCTGCCTAAAGTGGTATTCAAAGCCAATAATAAAAGTAACTTATACTTGCATGAAAACCATCATATTCTCTGGAAGAAGGAAGTGGTAAATCAGAAATTGCACTCGATTCGAAGGAGGTACTTTAATAATTTAGACTGCAACAAACTATTCAACATACCAGGACAAATTCATGAAAGCAAATGGGTTGTGCATCACCCACCCTTTAAAAGCACATCATTGCACACCACTACTTAGTCATGTGTTCTCTAGACTGGACAGGTGTGGAACAGACAAGATAGTACCATGATTAAAAATAAAAGCTTTAGTTAGATTTCTACCTGATTTACAGCCTCTTGCCACCCTGCAGCTACTGGTGACATTCAAATTCCTCAAAGAGACTCTGCATTAAAGATAAATTATTAGGTGTATTTAAACATCCATCCCAATAAGAACTCTGAACAAAAAAAGCCCGTTCTTCTTTCACTGGACTAACTGCTTCTGAACTCTCACCAGAAAACTACACAACCAGTCAAACAAAACTGAAAAATAAAACCTTTAGTAGCCCACATACAATGTTCTGGATACTAAAACCTTTTACAGAAATGATGAAGCTCCCAGTTAACTACTTTGCTCGTGGCTAACTACTGTGCATCAATGACATGTATGTATCAAGACCAAGAGAAATAAGAACAATGAGAAAACAACGTATTCTATCCCCCTCCCAGCCACCCTCTTCTGACTCCATTGCTTTTTTATTCATCTACCCACCCGCTGGTCTTTTGACACGTGCACCGTGAAAACCAAAATGTAACAGCCAAAATAATACTCCAGCAAATCACCCGTGTTTCTTTCCATCTACTACTCTGCTACTTCTCCTCAGTTTTATGACTTTTAACACTTAGCATATGTGATATTTCACATAAAATGAACATCCAGCTGATTTACAATCATAGCACAAGTAGATGCCGTTGATTATCTAATCTATAGGAAGTTTCAGTTAATAGTTATGGCCATCCTCAGTACAGGCACATCTTCAGTGAAGAAAAAAATCTTGCCTAGAAACCATCACATTATAAATGCATCTACTATTTACTATTACTCAAATTTTCACAGGAGAACAAGTAAGTCTGTGACAAAGGGCAAATGCTTTACCAGGAACCCAGATTCAACTAATCGTTCAGCCCCTGCTGTTGCTACTACGAGGATGGGGGGTTTGGACCACCTTCCTTGCTCTGCATGATTTATTACAAGGTTTATTTTTCACTTCATAATGCTCAGGATCAACAATTACTACCCTGGCACTGGTATCATTAGCCATTTCTTTTCCTTGTGGTTGCATTAGTACCTTCAAACCCACACAAATACACAGGGACTTTAATATCCTGCTGTGCACCGTGACGTTTTCATTAGCAAAGTCACAGTGAGAAAGCTTTGCCAATTTCATTTTTGCTTTCAATTAAGGTAACAGTTCAAAGAAGGAAGTGAGATCATTGTAAAAAATGTTTTAAGAAATAATAGGGATGTTTTCAAGTGACTAGCTTAACTAAATCTGCTTCTTCTACCTACTTTTACAGGCCTTTTATCCTTTTTAAATCAGAGCGCTGACTCTCTCACCTCAGTCTCAAAAATGTGTTTGAACAAATCTGTTCTCCATTGAGAGAAAAAAAATACAATAAAAATCAGCTTAAAATAAATTTATTAAACAGTACAAAAATAAGCATGCTGGAAATCGAGATACATAAATAACATACAATGCAAATGAAAAATGGAAAACGAGACAGGTAACTTAACAACTGAGCCAAAAGGTACAACACAAATGCTAAAATAAAATTTTAAAAAGCATTTACATTTCTAATGAAATGTTAATGATGCTGACAAAGAAAAAACAAACAAACAGCTAAAAATGCTTGAATATCAAGAATTGCTATTACTGTAGCACAGGTGAACACTAAAACCATTGCAGACTTCAAACATTCAATGACCAGCCTCTACTGCTCACTGAACAGTGTGGGCACGGGGAGGCTGGCAGACCTAACGACGGTCCCAGCTCGCTGCGGACCCTGCCAGGAGAGAAGGGCCATCTGCAGACATGGCAGGCACCAGAACAAGAAGCTGTGAGTGTGTCCAAGTTAGTCCTAACAACTGGTTCAAAGGAGCTCCCCTCCTGATCCCTCCTGACTAGAGGCTGGCTTAAATTCTGAGACAGGCTTCAAAAGCATTTAGATAGATAGATAGATAGATATATTACAGAACTGTAATATATACCTAAGGTAAAGATTGTGTAAGCTGTACCCTAAACATTCCTATTATGCATATTAAAGATCTAGTAGTTTCCTTAATTTTCTATTTCCCATGCAGAACTTGCCTCTACCACAAGTTTTGTATGTAACTGACAAATATAAACCTAGTAGTTTTTTATTTTCAAGTTGAAACCCAGATGGCCTAATTTTCCATCTTCAACCACGTTTTTAGAATTAGCTTCAAATAGTACTCAAGTCAGAAAAATGTGTATACAACTAGGTCAAGCAAATCCTGCATCATACAATTTTCTTTTTTTAATTAAATCAGTAATTTAACCAGCAACATGTCATTACAGTAAATACTTTTCATTAGCAGCACTGATATATTACATACCCTCTTGTAATTGAGGGCATTTCAGGTAATGACATGTAGTTTTGCAGGATCTAAATACTTTTTTATGTCTCTAGCTTACTAGTTTGCTGCAAAATCCTCAAACAGCTGAGACATTTTTATAATTCAAGACTTTACCCTTTACTTATTTGACTTTTTTTTTTTTTTAAGGTAAGAATTGAGAAACTTAACTTTACCATCAATTATAAACGAGCTATTATTTAGCAACTGACATTTGTTATTGACATCTGCACCACAGATTTACCTCTTCATCCCAGCAGGACTTCAAATTCACTGAAAATTTGTTTTCTGTATTGTTTTGCTTAAATATCTTAATCCTAGGCTTCAAAGACAGGAAGCCCATGCTTTTACAATACACTGCTAGATGAAGATTATTCAGGATTTAGTCAGAGCTTATTTCCAATGTTTATACAAAACTAACAATACCTAAACAGAGTAATTAAGAACAGTTTGCTCTCAGAGAGCAACAGCTTTATGCGTCTTCCTAAACTGATAAACATCCAGATAGGTCAAAAAAGGGTCAGGAAAAACTTAACTCTCCCCTTATGCATAACTCACATATGAACACCCTTTGGAGTTTTAGATAAACTAAAAAGAGAGAGGAATTGAGGGAGGGGCAGAAAGAAGGGGTGGAGATGTTACCAAGGAATTATCTGTCATTGTCTCTTAAATCCTCAACGAGCTAATACCATTTATCATCACTTGGACAAGTTTTCTGTAGTTTTGTAAACCAGTACCCTGCATGGTGTGTACTGGAGGTGGGAGACATCAAATTCTCTGCAGACATAAAGAAGGGAAAACCTTACGGGCAATAATTTTCTAAGAATTTTAGCAACGTTAAGAATCTAATAGCTGCAAGTGGCAAGAATTCAGCAAGTCTGTGCCTTCTCTCCAGCACTGACTATTGAGCCTGTTCAAAGCTTATACACATCATTTCAAGCCTAATTAGGATGCTTAAGATCATCAAATTATGCAGCTGAACTGATGCAGTTGCCTGTAGAATAGTGCAAGTCCTGCTTCTCAGCAAGCTGACAGAGGTGCAAATTCACTGTCATTTTAAAAAGTAGCAATTAATGGTAACTTTTTTTTCAATTTGCTGGTGTGTAAGTAAATGAAACTTCTGATCATATACAGGAACATGCACACACATCAGCAGCTGAAAAATATCTTCAACTGTTTTAATAATATCTACCTATCTGCTTTACTCGGAGTATTTTTCCTGCTCACTACGTGGTTACGGCTCTGAAACCAAGGCTGCTTACATTCCTCTCTAGGGTGGAGCAGATCATTATTAGCAAGGCAGACTTCTGAGTCACAGCTACCAGCTGGTAGTACAAGCAGCTACCAAGACACTCAAAACAGTTTGGTAACTAATGCAGCAGAAATATTTCTTAACTTGCAAACAAAGACAGGTTCCCCCTGACTCTTCTTTCAGTCCTCCCCAGCTATTTTTGCTCTACTTCGGTGGGAGTGTTAGTATTTATTAGAAGTCTGATAAAAAAAAAAAAGAAAATTTTCATGAGCATGGCATATCCAAAAGATCCATTTCTAGTCAAAGCAATTGGAAAGCTCATGTTGAAAAAAAAAAAACCAAAAAAAAAAAAAAAAAAAACCAAAAAAACCAAACAACACCCCCCCCCCAAAAAACCCAAAAAAAAAAAAAAACCCAAAAAAACAACACAAAAAAAACAGTATAACAACACGACTATAAA
>JANHGN010005277.1:17834-45844 GCA_024605025.1 Megaceryle maxima | reverse complement strand
TATCCAAAAAATCCATTTCTAGTCAAAGCAATTGAAAAGCTCATGTTGAAAAAAAAAAAAACCAAAAAAAAAAAACCACCAAAAAAACCAAACTACACCCCCCCCCCAAAAACCCCAAAACAACAAAAAACCCAAACACAACACCCAAAAAGGATATGGTAATAACATGACTCAGAACCTTCACCACTTAATATCCAATTATTCAGAGATTCATGAATTTGCTCTATTTTGGTGATGCTATTTTACTTTATATTTTAATTAAAATTCTTCTATCTTTTCATGCTGACCCTGATCAGAGGACACACTGTATTTTCTTGTTTAACTCTAAAGTTCATTAAAATTTTCTCAAGTATAAACAAAAATAAGCAGATATACACAAAAGTGGTATATCTTTGAAAGCATTCAGATTTACCTTTTTGATTTTTTTTTTTTTTTTTAAAAGGTGTGTTTTAAGTAACTACAAAAGTCAGTTAACAGTTTTGGATTCTCTTGTTTGCATGTGCTTCCCCCCCCAGTTGAACTTGACAGTCTTTTTGGTATAGCATACAGAATTTACACAAAACGTATATATAGACGAAACAGCAGGCAAACAATATTCAAACCAAAGTTAAAACTAAAGATGCTTGAGGGTTTTTAAAATGAAGGATTTAATGAAACTAGAACCCATTCGTCTAGTTTTGCTCTCCCCGACCTTCCATCCTATACACTACGGTTCTGGAGATGTCCTCGTTTGATTCAGGTGACACTTTTTTCCATACTGTTTCTTTTAAAGCAAGTTCTTGCTGGAGATTCTCATAGTCCATTGGTCCAAAGGAATGCTAGTTGTTCAAGCAACATATATTATTTATTAGTGTATTTGAAGGAAAAAAAAAATAATCCATACTTGCAGTCAATGCTAACAGACTCAAGTTTTTCACCTCTTCATATAAAACTGTTATTTTCTTTTTTCCAGTTATTAAAAAAAAAAAAAAATCAAATTCCAAACTGGGTATTTTTTAGACATATACATGCAGCATAGAAGCACTTTAGAAATCATTCTACTGTCTCTTCTCCTAGTGAAATCTTCATGCCTTAAAATACCAATAGTAATAAAAGGAAAGAGGTTTTCCTCATCTCAAGCACCCTCACATCTTTTATCTTTTGTACGTGTAGCTGGAGTGGATTCAGTTCATTCCCAGATTTCCTACATCACTTCCTTAGTAACAGGCACTTGCCTGCAGCACTGTAATGCTTGAATTCACTGCCTGTGCAACTCCCAGTAAGTAGTGTGGTTTCACAGCACTGTGAAAAAATGCTAAACATACATCTCATGCACTGCAGCACAGAACAGAAAGGCTAAACTAAGCCCAGCAGCTGGTCAAATCTTTATTAAAAAGGCAACCAGTACAGTAAAACCCTTTGCAACTTTTATCAGATCCCACATACTTAGTCTGGCAAGGGAGATGAACTGCATGAAAGGAAGTTACAAATCTAATGGGAAATTCTACCGGAGTAGTGCGGTCCACCCAGGTAAGCGTCCACTAATAATGTAAACTGACTAGCTTATCTGAAAGCTTTGATGCAATACATGTCATTGAGCAGTTTGGCATTTAGAAAAGAACCTTCTGTATTACTTCTGATGTCTACAAACCACACTCACTAAACACACATAGTAACTTACCCGCTGATCACCACCTTCTCGGCGAGGGTCAAGCTTTTTTGCAAAGTGTCTCAAATTATCGTAGTTATGGAAATTGCACAAAGAAACCAGATCCTGCAGGTATCAAGAGGACATTCATTATTATTTGCATATGATAGTCAAAAGCATATGATATTTTAATAATACCACCACTTAGGTTTTACTTCCTTATCCTAGTAGTAAGCTTCTCTTACTACGAGTTTTATTCAATGAATCGGTAGCAAGGTCTGTAAGGCCCTTTGAACATAAGGCAATGATATTAAGTTCTATTAACACCCCTAAGTTTCTTTTTTAAGGAATACAAAGCAAATAGCAATTTGCAAAATATCTATTTTAATATAATTCTACTCCAGGACTACTCCAGGAACAGGAAGAATATTCGGGGCTAGTCCAGTACATAAAACATCCATCTAAAGGAAGGAACAAGAAAATGTGTGACATGATGGATTTTAATGCAGCCTGAATTACAACATGAAAGGCTGTAATTATAGAACTTTGTTATGCTGTTGCCTTTCTCCAAGTGAACGTCACATTCGTGTTACTTTTACTCCATGATCATCTTTCAGGCTTTAGGCACAGAATAAATATGGTAAAACCTCCACCTACCTATTGCTCTCTGATGTATATTTAAATTATCAGAGACTATTTCATATGAAACTAACTTCTTTAAACTTGAATTAACAACTTCTTAGTACTCTTAATTTGTAGCTGTACAGAGGTTAGAAAAATCAAAGTATGAAAAGTTTTAACTGCTGCTCATCCACAAGCTAACCCTTGCCTACTGTAAATGCCATGATGCTGTTGATAAGCTAAGATTATTCATATAATCTAGGAACTGAAGTCCATCCAAACTACTTAAACTGTCACCACAGTACTTAAACAAACAAACAAGCCTATTTATGCCTTCAACTTCCACAGCATTATCTTACATTTCCTCTGGGGCTCTGCATAGCCTAGTATTCTTTTTGAGATCCACCCCCTGCCGTTTATAACTGGGGGGGGGAGCCAACAATATTTTTTTTTTACCTTCTCCTCTCCCACAAAACTTCTTTATTAATCATTACAAAGTGCTCTACAAAATCTCTCCTGCTTCTAATGCTGCAATCAAGAGACCATCCATAGTCCTTTCAAAAGCAAGAAAGGAAGCTAGAAGAGCCTGCCCAACAACTGGGTCTTATCTATGAAGGCACGTTCTATGTCAGATGGGTTCCAAAAATCTGTTTAAAAATACATCAGAACAGCAGTATTTCATCAGACTCTTCCTCTTCTGTCATAATGAAAATAAAAGTTGCCTTTCCAGTGTTTCAGAAATTATTTTCTTTAGGACTGGAGAGGAAAAGAAATCTTCAAATAGAGCTCTGCAGCTTCTAAGGCAGTACACATGAGACCAGCTCTTTGGTGAGTGTGTGACGTGTTCCTTTTCAAAGTCGTTCCACAATAAATCTCTCCAGTGTTCCTGACTTCATATTTTCTGAATGCTCACTGAATTGAAGTGTTATTTATTACTAAATTGCAAATGTCTCTTCTTGGACTTCACCCTTGGATCAGATGCAACTTGCTATGTATGGAAGAGTAGCAAATTACTATTAAATGCATTTAAATCTCAGCTATACTAACCAAAGCTCAGTAAAAGTCAGCTGCAAAAGGAGGGGGGAAAAAAAAAAAACCAAAACCAAAACCAACAAGCAAACCAAGAAACAAACAAACAAAACAACTAAAAACCCACCAAACCCCCCCCCCCCAAACTAAAGGCAATGTTGCTTACATGACAAAAATGAATTCCTTTAACACTGTTGCCCATCTTGTCCAAAGGAGGTGACCAGCACATCAAGCCCATGACATTAGGAACAACCAGAAGAATCCCACCAGCAACTCCAGATTTTGCAGGAAGACCAACCTATAGAATAATTAGAGAATTAGTGACCTCTGGAAATATTCTTTACTACTGTAACACAATGCATTAGCATTTCACTCAAGACAATTATGCAGCATTTACAAAATGTAGATCTGGAAAGCACTTGAAGCTGGGAAAGCATTACTACTCATCTCTTTTTTGATAGACAATAAACTGAAGCACAGTCATGGCAATCCAAGGTACACAACTGTAAAGTTATTTGTTCTCAGTAACACAGAGAAAAAGAAAGTTTCAATCTATTATTAAAAAGCAGTTATGAGGAAGCAGTAGTAGGGGAGTGTATCTGTAATGTCTGCAACAAGGCAGCACTACAAACTTACAGATATAAACCATGGGTATGACTGGAACCAGGTTTAGACCCTGAAAAGGTAAAAACCAAAAACCCAAGAAAACGGAGGAGTCTGTCCCTGAAATTATGCTTATTTACAATCTGGATAAAGGTACTGCTTTTTTCCCCAACAGGAACTAACATGTCTCACATCCTCACAGCTCTGTAAACAGTAACTTTTAGGTCACATAAAGCATCGTACTCAATTTTTTGTGCGCGCGATAAGGAAAAACTGAAAAAGCTCCAAAGATAATGCTGAAAATACAAATAAGATGCAGTACATCTCGAAATACTTGCAGGTAAGACTCATACTGCTGGAAAACAGAAGCATGGCACATATGCTGTGCACACGACAGCCACTCTTACAACACATGAGGACAATTCACGAGCCTGAGTTAGTGAAGAAAAAGCAACTGTCTGCAAAGGCTTTCTGCTGTTATTTGCTCCCACGTAGCTGGATTTCTCCAGCTATGCTGCTTCCAGTTACACCTGCATCATGACCTGCTTCTCTCATGAGCAGCCCTTCTTAAAGGACAGTATTTATGTTTTGAGATGAAAAGGATTGCCAAGTGTGAAGCAGCAGAAAACCCTAAGTGCTAGAAGGTATAATGCACTAGCAGTGCCTTGCATCCTAGGAGAGATTTTCCCATACAGTGTGTTCAGCTTCTAAACAGATCATCTAACAGCCTCTCCTCTGCCCCCAGAAGCAAGCCCTGGAACGTGGAAAACAATAGCACAGATTAATCTTCCTGGTCACCTATAATTAATATCTGAAAACTACTTACATGGAAGGCAAACTGCCCTGAAAAGTCATACATGCCACAGGAATGCATTAAACTCAAGGTATTCCGGACTGCTTCAGGGCTCAGGACTCTTTCACCAGTGATAGGGCAAAAACCACCATTAGCCAGAGTTGCTGCCATCACACTTGCTGATTCACATGTTACTTCTATTGAACAAAGCTTGTGAAAAAGAAAGAGAGATAATAAGAACCAATACTTCTACCACAGTAAGGCAAACTATAGCAGGATCCAGAGTATGTCTCTCCAGAAAGAACATCTCATAACATAACCTATAGCATAACATTCATTACAGACAATGCTAGTAGCATCAATTAATATGGTCTGATTCTTCCTACTATAAAGATCCCAGCGACAGTGCTCAATAGTTTGGGACAGTATTTTTCATAGGTTAGTGCCTCTGCTTGATTCCTCCCCCCACCCCCTTTACATTCCTTTGAGAGGAAGAGGTCTGGAAAACAATCTCAATATTTTTCATCTGCTTAAATGGCAAAGCCACAGAATGACCCTTTTGGTTTTTTAATTCAGTGAGTTTGTTTTGTGTGGTTTGCTTTTTTTTTAAGCCTTAAAAATGCCCACACATTATTGAAAGTACATTTTAAAGCTGCAAACTCTAGCACATGCAAGTCTTAATGCCAGCACTTCCTTCTGATGCAGCCTTATTTCGCCTTTCTCTCACAGATAGTTTATGTAAAAGTATAGATACAGTAATGATACGACCACATGGTGATTTCTCCCAGGATCCCTGCTTCAGTACAGACTATACATACTTTGGTGACACATCAGGAAATGTGATATGATGCCATCACCTGATGCTGCCTCATTTCTGCAGAAACCAAAAGATAAGCTGGTTTCAACCTGAAGCTGAAATGCTACTCTGAAAAGTAAACAAACTAGTGCTTGTATTCTTGCTTTTGCCAAACAGTCATTACACAATACTTCATGAAGTTACCTAAGCCAAGTTTTCACGAGTAGTTACTACCTGGAATTCTTATTTTCCGGGTGCCAAACTCAATACATCCTAGTCCACTCAACTGGAGTTGCAAATCAAGAGATTGTCAGAGACGCATCTAAAATGGCAACTGTGTTTTAAACATATGAAGTATTACATGATAGCACCTACTTTGAAAAAAGGGTTTCTAGGTTCTCACTTTAAGCACCTGCATTTTGTACCTTGGTTCTCTAAGAATGAGAATAACCCATCTGCACTTTACAGATAATAGGAAAGTGAGTTTATTCCTGTTCCAAATTACCCAAGGGAGAAACCCAGAGAAAAGAACTAACTAGCCTTTTTAGAAGAACCCGATTAGAGCATTGGGAAGCAAGCATTATACAATGACAAAAACCCCAAGACATTGCTTGTGTATGAGCTGCCCTTTTCCCGAGCGTGGAGAGAAAAGGCAATTTTGCAAGGAGGGGGGTGGGGAAGAATGACACAGTCATGAAAGTAGAGATCATAAGGCACAAAAACGAGGCCAAATCAAAATACATTAGGAAAGTTAGCTTGGGCATTTCTTAACTTATGAATAGCTTTGCACTCAGAAGCATATCAGGACTTGAGGCAGTGGGATAGAAAAGAATTAAAAAGGTTCTATATTTTTTTTTTTTGTAATTATGGAAGTTCAGAGTAGACCATTAGCTTGCACCTAATTTCCAACTCAACTAAAGGTCAACTAAGGCTAATCACAGGTACCTCACTTCATAAGCTGGAGATTAGAGCAGGTGTATCCCAACACACAAGAAAATTTGCATTTAAATATATATTGGTTGTCATTTGTGTAAGTTTCATGAATCATAAACAGATTCATTTTGAGAACTAAATTCAACTCCAACTGCCTCTTGAGAGCTACACGCAGCAGGGCTGAGTTGTGAATGTTTTAACATTAGGAAACCCTTACTGAGGAAATACCTCACACCTGCCAAGTTCTCATTTTGTAACAGTTGCAAATAACTTGCTGAAAGCAAAGAAGGGAAAAGAAAAAAAAAATGGGAGAGGGAAGAATATATGCAAATAGGTTATTTGTTTTAACCCCTAAGCACTGAATTAAACAAGAAAGGAGATATTTGTATCCTTGTACTTACAGTAGAGCATGCATACCCTTTTTTAGTTACACATGGAGTTTAAAGTACTCAACAGTACAATAAAAAACCAGCAACCCAAAAAGGCAGAAATATTTTGTCAAATTCAGTGAAGTAAACCAAGGCATTTTAAGCTTCTACCTACTAGTGTTTTAAAGACTACTGCTAGTCTGCCTTAGCAATAAGGACATCCAAGTACATCACCGAAACAAAAGCAAAGCTGGATACACCAAATGTACATCATTCGTTTCCAGTGTTTATCAGAAGCTGACAAGTTTAACTATAAGCCATTAAAAACTTCCCATCTAGGAACAAATCAGCTTCTACTGCTTCTAACAGTAATTCCAAGTCATAAAGAGTATTGATGTTAAAGTCAGTTACCTGAAAATAGAAGTCTAGTATAGCAACCATATCCGTGCCTTCAGGAAAGCACTGAGGAAGAAAAAGAGAGTCTTTAGGGATTTTTTTGTTTGTAACATTGCTTTTGGAGAGACAATTTATGTCTATATTCTTGTCAGCATGTTAAGCATTAGGCAGATTTTAAGAGTAGAAATATTAAATCATATCAGATTTTGAAATAATACAGTGCACTGAGTTCAGCAGGCTAGGGATTAAAATATTTTCCAGTATAGCTTTCAATGTCTTCACATCACCAAACTGCAAAATGCATCTAGGAGCTTTATGAAGTCATCCTTACAACAAATAAAGCAGATTATTGTGTCTACAATACAGAAACAAGATTATGGGTGTTCTGTAAGAATGACATAAGCATCACACTTTCTAAATGACAGCATTTTGAGCGGCAGGAAGAAATCACATCTGTGCATTAGATTAACATATGCCATACTGTACATTAAATTAAAAATCTTCACAGAATATGAAAAGATACCCCAAAGAGTCTTCAAAATACAGTAATCAAAAGATATCAACCTTTTTTTCCTTCAAATAATAGCCGATTGCAAAGTTTCTATCTCCACTCTCTCTTTCTGACTGGAACCTTAAAATAAAATTGAAGAGACAACACATGAAATTTTCCCAGAAGGCTGAACTTCAGAGATGCATAATGTAATTCAGTAAAACTGCACGTAAAGGATACATCACTTCTGAACACACAGATTCTAATGGGACAGAAGCTGCCACAGCAGGTCATCCCAGCACACCCAGATGGAGTGAATGAGCTCTGACATCCAAACACACACACATACACAGAGAGTACTGGTTACCTACAGGTATATAAGCTGACTGGGATGTAAGGCAAAGTGCAAGATTCTACTCTGGGGAGTGTTTCTAAAAAGGCCATAGCAGAATTAAACATCCCAAGGGTTCACTCACTGACAACACTGACCAAAGGAGAGAGGAATCTGAGGATCGAGTTGCAGGTCAGGTAACTACCCTGATGGCTGCACTGTTTACTGTGATCGTTAAAGTTCAGGATAAAAATCAAGGAGGAATCTGCATGATATAAAGGTAGGTGATTCTCTTGTCTGGTTGCTTTCACCGTAAACACTTTCACATTAACAAAGCTCAAAATAAACACTACCCATCTCATTCTGCTTCATGTGCATGACAACTAGCAGATTGGAAGCAACTCTGCTACGTGGAATCTTTATAATTGTCCTAGTACTTCCTCAGAAGCTCTCAGGATTTTAGGAATGCTATACATTGAGCTAACGAGGGTAATTGTTTTTAAAAATAATTTAAATATGCAAAATAAAAAAGCATAGGGAACCCAAATTGTATAAAGTATGCTTTCTAAACATTTGATATGCAGCCATCAATACGCAAGAGTTTCATTTTTAATATGAATGCCAGGAATATAAGAGTTGCACTTACAGCTCTCACTGTCATACCACCAAGAGACCGCTAAAGACAGAATTTCAAATGCAATTTCAAAGAGGTAGCTAACGCTTAAGTGAAGTTTAGCCACAGTGATGTCAGAGACATGCACAACTTTAGTTCTTGTACATTTTAAGCAACAGACACCCTCTGATATTAGAGATTAAACGATGGTTTCAATGGAAATAACCAAACTTTGCCATAAGCTCAATATGCCAACTATCAGTTGAAGCATCTTCCCCCTAACTTCATTAAGTAAGTAAACAGTACTTACGTGGCATTACTAAATCCAACATACTCATTACCAGCCATTTTATTCATGAATTGCATCACCTGTTAGAGACAGAGGGGTGGGGGGGAAAGCACGCTAACGTTTTCAGACATTAAAAACTTAGAAATGATGAAATTTCAATCCAGCCTCACCCTAAGCCTTCTAACACTGTTTTACAAATTAAATCCAAATCAGGAAAGGCTTAAACAACCAAATACAGATAAAGAGACAAAGCATTTGAAATCACTAAATTTCACTGCATATCTTGCAACTTGTACCCCTGAGTTTAGTTTAAAAAGGAAAGTTGTAACATTAACTTACGTAGTCAAATTTTTCTGCATTGTTTGCTCCTTGCTGCAAGAAAAGAAAAAATAATTTACAAAAATTGTTAACGTAAGAAAGAAGTTAGTTCACTTAACAGTATTAGGATTTTTAATGCTAAGGTATGAGGCTAATTAAGAATAAGATACAATCATTTCATATATTAATGGAAATATTAAAGTTGTTAGATATGTAGATATTTAATTATAATTTAAATTAAACAATCCTAAAAAAGTCTTATCAAACAGCTGTACGTTGGAAATTAATTTAAACTGAAAAAGGTATGCTTTATTTTAGGTGCTTTCTATTCAAATTTACATGTTTAGCCTAAATAAATGTAGTAGTTAAAGCAAAAAAATACAAAAGTAACTACAATTAGGATAACTGTAATGAAAACTCTAACTTTTTCTAGATTAGTAACCCAAAGCTGTGCTTACATTACCGACAGAGCTGAGCATAGGAAAGTTCAGGCTACTGAAGTGAGAAAGTTCCCATGGCTGGTGCCCATAGTAAGAATTTAGATTAAAGACAAAATAAACTGCTACCTCTTACTATGAAAAGAATTACGTTCAATAAAATAATGTCTGATTTGATTAGTATCTGATTACAGTCCTACCTAATTAACATTAAACGGTTAGAAAAAAACAGAATTTCACATCAGAGTACATCATTCTGATAACAATGTAAGGAAAAAGCTAAATCCAGCTTAATAAGGATACTAATGAAATTAATTCTTAGTTTTGGTTGTCTCTTATTTTTCAGGGAGGAAGAGGGGTGTTATTTTGGGGCTTTTTTTTTTTCCCCTCCTACTTAAGAACAGCTTTAAATTTAGAAGCTTCCAGATAAAGATATATTATTTTTTTTACAAGTCTCCGATAGGCGACCTTTCACAAATTCCTATAGCAAGATGTTGGAAGAGGGGTGGGTGGGGGGTAAAAAAAATAGCACGTGGTCTGCTGGCAGGAGTTTTGAATTTTTTGAAGTAGCCAAGTAGAACTTTTTGAGGAAGTTTAAAAAACAGTAGCATCACATACACAAGAGGAAACAATGTATCTGCAGACAATGTTTTTATCAATAATTTGATATTAAAGATACTCTGTTTAGATAACAAAACTCTGTCTAACATCTCAAACAATTCAAGACGCTACTTGCGCTGTATTTAGTACGTGAATGGGAAGTGGAAAAAAACTGAAGCTTTGTATCAGGTAGTATTTTATTTAATGAAATGTGTAAAGCCAGTCTCATTTCCCACTCTGTATGTGGATTAGGGTGTTGCAGATAATCTTTGAAGCCCGTGCATCAGCTCATCTACAAGAGGATGTGCAGTCATACACGTACGATCAATAGCTGAAAGGAACACCACACTGTTTTGTCAAAATTATGGGACAGTGGTTACCTTATCCTTAAAGGCTAATCACCTCACTCTTAAAGGCAATAATCTCTAGCTAATTTGAAGATAAAAAAATTCATTATACAATTCATCAAAATGTTCCTGTATAATATACCAGAACACAAGTCTTAAAAATTTAACTCCAAATCTGTTCAATGAAAAATAATTAAAAGAAGAAATTACCAACTTCATTGAACTGTTGCAGTTGTCAAAATATTCCATAGATCCTAATGCTGTAAAATATGTAACAACATTTAAACCACAAAAACCTTTTCAACCTTTCAAATGCACAATGAACATCTTTTTTTCTGGGAAAGTGGGTCAGCATTAGTTATGGGATGCTGCATTGATAATTGTATGGTTAGACATGTATAATAAAGTGAAACAAATTCTTCTATTAAAAAAAGGAAGAGGGAGAAAGGGATCATGCTTTCTGCAAAAATATAAATACATAATACTTTTTTTTTTTTGCCCCATTTAAAAAAACAAAAACCAAAAACCACCTCCTAGCCCTTCAACAAAAACTTGTCTTTACTAGCAGCATATGAAATTGGTGGGCAAAAGACTCGATGCAAACTTTTTCCACATCATTTTGTTATTTAAAAAAAAGCCTTATTTTTAAAATTTACACTTTGGAAAGAACATCTTCTGTCTACTAAGACAGATGATGCAATTTTAGTCCTTGATGTTCCAACACACTCGTATAGGTACTTCATATCAAACACAAAAACAATGTTACTTTAATTAGACTTCTCGTATACCTAAAACATTTGCCTAAGTAATCATATAATGACCAAGAGCCCAGTAGGGATTTACCACAATGCAGAGCTAAAACAGAAAATTTTGCTTCCATACATGATGACTTACAAAACCCCAAGATACTAGTTGCCCTCTTTCAGCAGCTGACACAGCTACGCTGCTGCTTTTAAAAGGCCGAAGAGACAGAGGCAGCACACGTTCTGTGATTAAAATTTAACAGCAAATATAAAATATTGAGAATTCGGAGGAACTTTTCTCTAATAATTTAAGTAAGAGACAAAATAGCCCCCTTCTGTTCTTGCACAAGTGCTTTTTATTGTTAGCTTCATTGCATAAGCCTATGAGGTTGGGGGCACTAGGACAATGTTTCTGAAAAAGCATTTTTATTTAAGTTCAGATGCCATGCACTAACTCCACCAACATTCAGTACGTTTACTGGAACATATGTTCATATACACACTTGGTGCATACACGCTTGTGTGTATATACACACATGTGAAAAAACACTTCTAAATGAATACAAAATGAAATAGAAAATGTTAAGATTGAAGGCAGAAAATTCAAACTTGTAGAAGACAGCTCAATGCAATTTTGTAAACACTTTAAACCACGATGGACACAATGGCTGTCAATCAAATTTGAATTTTTTGACTGTGTCAGGTTTTAGTGATCTTCCCTTTGGGTTGGTTGGGATTTTGTTTGTTTGTTTATTTGTTTTAAAACCCAAACAAACAAAACGGGTACGTTTATTATTTGTATTTCTACTAGAAAAATACAGAGTTGCATGGATTAACGTACCTCCATGTACATAGGAAGTAAGAGACCCATGGATACTTACCAAACCTTGGAACAACAATCTAGGCAATATTTATTAGAAAAGTAGGTAATTGCCACTTTTCCTCGATAAACATTCAGTGTTTATATGACTAGACCACAAAAGCTCTTACCATGTGTCTCTCTTTAAAATAATTCTTCAGTTATGAATCAAAACCAAGCTAGTAAAAACATCTGGATCATAAGAAATTTATAATCTTCTAATAACAGAAGATTTAAAAATTAAATTCTGGATTTTTTAAGTCTGATTTATAAGCTAACATTAGAGTGTGATGAAAATATCCAGGGGAAAAAAAAATATCGTAACACTCTCCGAGTGTAAGAAAGCTCCCCCCCACCCCCCCCATTTGTGCATTTTAAAACAACGATTAATGCCTTTATTTTAGTTTTCTGTACTTACACACAGTTTTAATTTTATTTGTTAATCTGGGCCTCTTCTGTCTTTGACTGGTGTCTTGACTGTTTAGTCTGTCATTTTCAGCTCTGAATTCGAGAGCGCACTGTCACAGACAGAACTTGACTCACTAAATCTAATAATGTAACTACTTAAAATATAGGTAAGAATTATTTGTCTCCTTCACATATTAAATATGTGCATACGTGGCCACTGAATAAGTGTCATTTCAAATATCAATACTACATATTCTGTATCAAATAACATCCAATATATTGAGGCTGTAACAAGAAGCGCAGAACAACGCAAACATACGTTCTATGCAAAATTTAGTCATCACAAGAAAGTTAATAATCCAGGATCAGAGAAGAATTTACCAAAATAAAGACAAGTACCTGGCAGAGAAGATCACAACACCAACACAAGTTTTAAAGTGGTATGTATGCACATCTATGCATCAGTCTAGCAGGAAGGATAAATGGAGAAGGGCAGCATGGAGCAATTAATCTAAATCTGTAGTATTTATTGTCCTTATATTGTCAAATAAACCAAAACAACCATGCATGTTTCCAGCTCTTAATTAGACTGTAACTGTAGATGTTTCCTAAAAACTGTATCCCGATAGCAAACAGACCCATGACACAGCTGGACAAGTTTTTTCCACTACTCTTTGCCTCATTTATATTATGACTTATCAGCATATTCAGAAGTCTCTTAAGTAGATTGGATACACCTCTTTATGTTTCATACAAAGAAAAGCTTTCACAGAATTCACTTTCCTCAGGGTTGGTAATTTTATTATTTGTATAAGCATTTTCTTGTACATCAATTTCTTTTGCAAGCACTATGAATATTGCTCTGCATCCTCAACAGGTCTAAATGTTTCCCATGTTAATTTATCACCACGTAACACATCCCCTCACTAAGCATTCAAGTCTATTGTCACTATCTGTGGTGAGATTCTGCATCTGGTTGTCAGCACTTATATATATATATGTATATTACACACACTGTATTATTACACTGTATTTGCCCAAAGCTTTGCTATTATAGTAGGAAAGCTTTTTTTCTACAGATGAAATCTTGAAACATACAACAAAAATGACTTGAGATTTAATTCCTTGCACGGCCACCTGCCACCTTCTACTGAACCCTTCACCTCACTGACACCTCCCCAGTCAGTAAAGATACATGGAGTGGGCAATTGCTGACACCACTGCTATTCCTGGAGTTGACAGGCTTTGAGAATTGAGTTTACAGTTTAAGAAAAAGCATTAAACTCTATCTGTACTAGAGGCAATAAAGACTCTTTGCAGTCAGTGATGCATAGAAAGCTGTGTGGTTACAGAACACTGAATCTGTACTAAATCTTTACAGGAACTGCATCTGACTTCAAGCACCTGTATTTCCTTGGAGACATGGAAGAATTTACCATTTTAGCTAATATCACTTTTCCACAATCTCCTGTAATTGCCACTACAATTTGCTTTTGATAACAATTATTTAAAATCTGTTTTATCTATGTAATTTATGTAACTGGTAATAAAGGCCAATGGCTTTACAATTACAAACAATGGAAAAGATCCTTAGGGGTTTTCAAAATTTTATTTCATTAAAACTGGCCCATGGGATGTCCTTCTGCTAGTACATTTTTACTGTAAATACATGCTTTAAATTGCTGGAACAGTCTGGGGAATGTAATGCAAGTACAGTTAGAACAGAGCTGGGACTTAAGGCACCAAAATGTAAATACATCATCGTTCCAAGCACATGACAGGAGGAGACTCATTTAAGCTGGTAAGACTATGATATAATGACACCTAACTAAGCCAAAAAAAAAAAAAATGTACAACTTAACATGCAATATACCCTTTAGTATGATGAATAGCAAGGACTAAATATAACACTACAGTTTAGACCTATGCTCTATTCCAAGGTGCATATATTAAACTCTTAAGGCAGTCAGAACTGGGCACGTGATGCTAAAATATTCTGATAAGAAGATTACTCCAAGCATCACCTCTTAGCCACATGTAATCATACTTTACATCAAATTCTAAGGACAGTTATGTACAAGAATTGCTAAACTCTGTACAATGTATGTAAATTTTGAAAGACATAGCAATTTCTTGGAAAGAGAAAATAATTGCTATCAAAGGAGGTAAAACCATTCTTAACACTGAAATACAGCAATAATCTCCCCACAGCTATCAGCATGCTAGCATTAGATAAATCTGTCATACATGATGACTTCCACCATGTTTAATAATCCCTTCCTTTTCTTGGTCTCTGGGAGCCATACAGTCTTCAAGATATGCAAATAACACCTTAAACAGAACAAATGCAGAGGAACTGAGGGCAAAACATGGGTTAATAAAGCCATAGTTTCCAGAAAAAAAGAAAAAAAGTCTTAGATCAAATATAAGTGTGAATGACTGAAAGCACTGAATAGTTAGTAGGAAAATTAAGTTACAGACTTGAAAAGTTATTTCACAAAAATATGCAGCTATTAAGTAACTTTGTACCTGGGACCCTCTGTGTAATTTTCTTCAGAATGTGTTTAGTTTGGGTAGTTATTCACATGATAAATGGTATCTTAGTGGAAGCAGTACATAAAATAATCTACAGTTTAATCACACTGAAAACAAACAATGGAGTGTGATAAGGAAGGTATGTATCCATTAGACGTGCAGTTACCCCATGCAAAACCGTTAGTGCAAAGCAGTAAGAACCTCTCTTCATAAGAATGTTACAGAAAAAAAATGAAAATAAAAAAATACCCAGCAAAAACACCCCCCCAACCTTCTAACAAGTATCACAATTGCATGCAGTAAACAAATCCACGTTATCTATTCAAAAGTACACCATTTATCTACGTGCCTTCTACAAGAGGCACATGCTTGTGCTTTGCCTTATGACCAGTAGGGCATGTTGTAGTAGCACTAACATTTTGACATTTCAGACAAATGTGTTAAGTCAGATTTTAAAATTCACTATTATCCAAGTGAATTTCAATGTTCAATCAACCTTTAAAAAAAAAAAAATTAAATGTGAATGAATTTACCTGTCATACTTAAGGCCACTTTCTTTCACCTACAGCTATTAAAGATAAATGTCTTTAAGCAGGAGTTCTTACACCTTCTTTAAATATAAAATAACAGAAAATCACCATCTAAGTAATTTCAAAACCAACAGTTGGGAAATAGGAGGTTGAAAGCACACTGTAGCTAATGCACTTTGAAACATAATCAAGAAAAAGGCTGTACACAGCTTAGACTGAAGTAACAGTATTAAGTTTTCTACTTTAAAACTCCAGGGGACTGACATGTTCACCACAACTCTAAGCAGGTACCCTTAGGGAAAAAAAATAAAATAATAGTTTGTGTAGCTATTAAAAAAAGAAAAGAAAAGAAAAAATGCCTAAGATAGAAGTAAAGTATCTGGCAAACATTAGCATTACATGGAATTTATGCCATTTACAACTTCAAGATATATATACAGCTATCCTAAGGAAAAATAAATACAGCTTTCCAAAAGTCTGAAGAGCATGGACTAAAGATGACACATCATTATTCAGCTAAGGCTTACTCAGCAAAAAACAGGTAACTGTTTCCAAGCACACTTATTTAAGAGAGCACATTTAAGATCCCAACAGAAACTGTATAACATAGCAATTAAGCATAATTCAGATGTACAGCGTGTTAATAGCAGACACATTCAGTATTAAGACTGACGTGCAAATACAGCTGCATTGCTCCTGTGCAAGTGACAGACTCTTCCATTTCTTCTGGGTAACTTTAGGCTATACAAGAGCATTAGACATTTAGAAACAGATTTCTGAGTGCTATGAAGTATACTCCTGAGGACATACTCTTAGTATTTAACAAGTATGAGACAATTGTCTCAAGAGAATATCAAGTGTTGTGCAGTTAAAGAATGAAACAAAACTAAAAGGGCTGAGGAGATTTGGGAAAAAAAAAAAAAGTCTTTCAGCTACACTGTTAATTTTTAACAACTACAAGTCTAATACTGAATTTGTTTGGAAGCATTACTATTTCCAAAACATCACGAGCTTGTCTACCTGCTACTGAGTAAAGTGCCATCAGATATTGCACACGTAAAATGAAAACACTTCATGATCTGTACAAGATACTTTTTCTAAATTTTATTAAAATACTCTGAGAGAAACTAAAAATGAGCTTTTTACCTTGATTAAAGAGGTGATGACAATTGCTCCAGCATTCACCATAGGATTATGAGGCCTGTCTGTGAAATAAAGTTTACAATTACAAATATATCCCAAGACACATTTACCAAAAAAACCCCCAAGAGAACAGTCAAGTGTTTAAGTGGAAAATATATCTTAATGTATGATTGAAAGGTATGATACTGGAATATAATCCTGAAGTAAAAATAGGACTATTAAAAATCCAAGACTGTACACATTTTTTTTTTTTTTTGTAATTCTCAGCAAAGCCTTTTACAGCTTAGAAGACACCAAGCCTAATGCTAATTCAGGGTCCAGTAAATTAACCAGCATAACTTTTTTCCTTCAAAATTTTGAATCCTCTCCAGTGTTCCAAGGTTTGATCAATGCAGCATGTACGAGTGGGACACCCCTAAAGGACTTTCCAATTTCTCCTCCAAGTTACCAAGTTTCAGTCATTTTAAAAGCATTCAAACAGGTCCTTTAAAAAAAAAATAAAATAGCCTGTTCTTGAATCTCATTATTGTCCTTACTGCTGTACATTAATATAAAACCCTGCTTATTTTTTAAGATTCAGAGGTTTCTATTGGCAGCTTCCAAAATACAAATAACAATTTACCCATTCTAACTAGAATTTAACTTCATCATTGACTTGCATATACCTGCTACACATAAGTTCTTTTTTGTATCACTCATCAGTACTAAACAGTAGTTTTGTATCCCCAGTCATTCTTGGCTGGTCCTGTGAATTAATCACTTTTATTTTCCTTTTTCTAAAAAAGCTTTCCTCATCAGTTGTCTTCTCTTTTCCCAAATAGAAGCTCTCATTCTTCAATATTTACCTCCTACAGTTATTTATCTATTTTTTTTAAACTAACATTTTTGCTGGGCATTTTAACTAGGAGGTTCATTTTTGAGGGTTCTGGTGTCTAAAAACCTCAACCAAGCCTCAATACATTAATATTGTGACAGGTCTGAATGCTTTTTATTTGCTGTTATTTCATCAGCAAATTTGAAAAAAATATTGTTTTTAAAAAGTGTTGACTATTTTTACATACACACACACACCATGAACACTAAAAGGTTAATTGAAACGATTGCTTGTTGGAGATCAGTCTGATATTCTCAGTATACACACACATTTTCCCATTAAAATTATACTGGTCATAGTCAATGGCACTTGGCCATCTACAACTATCACAGTCTCCAAAAACTAATCATCTCAAGTTGTATTTTTCAGAAAGCAAATTTTATAAAAGAACTTAAAAAAAAAAAAAATCAAGTTATTCTAGTAGTGAAAAGGTAAGACCAATACCTTCCACCTAAAAAAGTGAAGCACCCCTAAGTTACAAACTTAATGTCTTTTTTAAAGTTCCTTATCCCTCTGAAACAGCCTCACTAATTGTTCATCTGATTGCATTTAAGATCCACCTATATGGAACATCCCGTTCTACTCTCATGTGTCAATAATGCAAGCAACTTGTGTCAAATATATTTGGCTTTTGATTAAAACCAGCTTCTGAGTAGGAAAAATGTAGCACTTCCATAGCTTCCTAACCCAGTCTCTCCATAGCAACCAAAAAACCTGAACACCAGTCAAAGGTGTTACAAGTCAAATGACTCATCAGAGCATCACAGACTGCTGAGACATGTGGAGGTCACCTCATCCGTCCTCCCACTCAAAGAAAGGCTACTGCCAAGATTTTATCAGGTCAGTCACGCTTTTAGCTATCATAGGGTCTCCAAAACCTCTAGACATGACAAATCCTCTACTTGTCTAGCAATACTGTTCTTCCTAGAGGTCAAGTTTACCCCAACATCCAACATGTACCTCTAAAGCCACAGAGTGGGGCCACTGGCCCACGTCACCTGCCGCTACCAAGAAGAGTTACACAAATCTTCATCTCTGCAATTTTTTGTCAAGAGTTTAGAGTGGCTCTGAGGGGAGCCCCTAACATCCCCTTTCAACTGCTCCTTGGGAGGTACGTGAGCTGGACCACATAACTATTTGGCAGCTCTCCACTGGAGCCCCCTCCAGTGTTTCAATATTCTCTTTGAACTGGAGATGCCAGCTCAGACACATAGTCCGACACAATGCTGCCCTCAAAAATGACCAGAACACACTGTCACCCTCATTTCTTGCTCTAGCTATGCTTGCTTCTCCAATTCACAGCTTCCTCTCATCAACATTCCAGTCCATGAACACTTTAACAACTTAATCATATACAGCCCATTCTAGAAGTGTTTTGATATGGTTTGCTCTTCGTTCTTCTGCACGCTTCTAGGGATTCTAGCTGCCACACAGTATAAAGCAAAAAAGATTCCCCACATTACATGGATAGTAAAATAAAAAGTATGTGTAATGTTTACTTGGCGTTGATCAATTCAGAAGCTTATCAATGTGGTAGATACACTCACAGAAATTCTACTGCATCTCATTTCCCTGAGGATGTCACCACTTACATTCAGTGTCACAAGGCATTCTTGGTTACCTTTTCCTCTACTCTGAAGATCCCTTTATCTCACTGCTTAACATCACAAACTACACGTGCCAGTTCTTGTCCACTTTACAGCCAACACACCTCCCTGTGCTGCCTTCACATGAAGGGTAGCAAGAAGCTTCTGATGAAACACAGACTTCCTGAATGCACTGCTGAAATGAAGCCGTGTTTTGTTTCCTCCTTGACAAGTCATCAAAGAATAATCATTGTAGGTGCCTTAACACCTAAGGAGAGATACAGCAGTCCAGCTACAGCAGTCCACACACTGAAAAAAAAAAATCTCTTGAGGGTCTTTTCTACTGCTGCCTAACACCAGGAAACCCCAAGAGCAGAGTGGACAGCTTCTAGTGAACCACTGCCACCTCTTCTAGGCTAAAGAACCCTTGTCAGGGTACAAGGTCCCAGGAAAGTAATTTTTGCTATTGCCTGCATAGCACCAGATACTATCCAAACACTTCCCATACACAGACCTCTGTAACTGACAGATAACCCTTCTATTAGCCACAACAGCTACAGTTTTCCTGGAGAAGTGGTCAATGTCCCAAGCCTGTCTGTCTTGACTAGGCATTTGGACAATGCCCTAAAAACATGCTTTAGCTTTTGATCAGCCCTGAAGCAGCCAGGCTAGATGGTCACTGTAGGTCTGAAATTCAGTATTTCCAACTGAAATAGACTGTTATATTCTACAGAGAAGAATGTCTCCAAAAACTTGAGATATAAGGGCTGGGATGCCTAAGTAAAATCTTACATTCTGAAAGATTCCTGCCAATTGCACTCCTGTCAATAATACTTCAATTCCCAGGTATTTTTTTTGCCTCTCAGGCATGTACAGGTTCTGACACTATGTTAATTTTAAGTGAAGTCATACATAGGTCTCTTTCTGATGTGGCAGCATCTACTGATTATCTCTTAATGGGTACCATTAGCAAAGGGATTCCATAATGTGCAACAAAAAGGAATGAAGATTGATATTGCAATTGCAACAGTTTGCCAAAGAGGTGAACAAATTCACCTATTATTCTTTAGAAAGAGGTATCATATGAGGCAAAGCTAATTGACACACATCACTAAAAACACACACACTTTCTCTATATAATCAAATAATAAAGGCAATGATCTGATCAGACTGAAAAAAATAACCTCAAGTATTTTATATAGCCTCTCTGCAAGTCTCTTATATTGCTCTATCATCTCACTGTACTTTGGAGTAAAATCATGTTCTTTCTGTAACGAAAAGCACAAGTCATAAAACAACCCTTTGAATTTAACTGGGGTGCCCTGAATAAGTCTAGCACTGATTCAATAATTTGTCTCTTGCATAAACAACCAACTTAACAGGCTCTAAAGAGGAAATCTGTTCTTCACCAATATCGTGCTCTGTTTTTCCTGCCAAATACTCTGCATGTCCAAACTTCATACATCAACTGAAATCTACAAGTACAGTGCAATCCCTTTTCCCCTCCCTTCACTCATAGAAGCTCAACTTGCCTTTCTCTCCATGTAACTGCAGAGTTGTTATTTATTTGCTTCTACCTTCTGTTTTAGTCTTTCATTTAAGGACTGTGCTGAGAAGAGGCTGTGCAGGTTTGTTCTACAACATTTTTCTCATGTCACTTGTATCAGCCACACAAGCACATACTTAAAAATTAAAACTTCTACGATATGAATTAGTCTTCGCTACTGATTTCAAGCACACCAGTCCAAATTCAATAATCCCAATTCTCTTATTGCATAACAGTCTTATAAACACTCCTTAAAAAGTAATAAAATAAAAGCCCACATACTAACAATTAATTTTCTCTCACATTTCAGTTTTAAAAGGAGCAATAAAAGGAAGAAAGTAATTGCTGTACGGTCATTTCATTAATAACAACAAACAACACACAAAAAACACACCCACAAAAAACTCACAAGACAAACAAACAAGACACCACACACACAAAAAACCAATACACAAAAAAACCCACAAGACAAAAAAGCAAATGCCAAAAAAACCCAACAACCTAAAACCAGAACACCTGTATTAATCCAAAGGAAAACGATGGGCAATTTTCAGCACCATCAGACTTTTTTATCTGTGAAAGATTTCTTAGAGTACAAAAGGCAGTCTTCATCACATTGTGCAACACTGTATTTGGAAAAGCTAGGAAAGAGAAAACAAGACAGCAAAGCCTGATGAATTGCTTAGTTCCCTCCTTGCAATACAGATGCATGTTGGTATTCCATTGCCACTTGCCAATTTCTTCTTCTTTATTATGTTAGTAAGATCTGTTTTATTTGTAAGTTCAGAAAGATGATTTAAAGGCATGTACTAAATATAATTATGTATCATTAATATATTGATACTATGGATATTTAAGTCAGAATTCAATACAGTCCTTGACAAAAATATCATCTGAGCCTCACACTGTTAATTAAATATTAATTGAAAAACCATGGCAACAGAAACATTGTCTGTTCTGTTACTGAGAAAGAACTGCTAGAAGAAACATTTGTGTTTCAGAGATAACAAGCAGCGTTTCCTCTAAAGCTACGTGAGTCATCCTTCTCAGATTTTTGTCATAATGTTTTTAAAAATAACATTTTCGTGCTTGAGAATTATTACCAAAAAAAAAGAAGTAAATCTAGATAAGCTGTGTGAGAAACTCTTGCTAAAGCAGTTCTGGCACAGGAAAACAAAACAAAAGTAAAATAAAATAAAACTGCTGTTTTGAAATAGTAGCCAAATTCAGTTTAGAATAATCTGTGGGAAGATGTGTTCCATTTCACCTCCTGGCAACTAGCCAGCGATGGCCTTTGGCACCAGCACCTGCATCCCAGAAGGCTGAGAAGGGAAGTGATAAACATGTTTCTTAAAAATCAATTTAGCATCACTACCAACTCAACTAAATAAATACACATTTCAAATACCTGCATTATCAAAATTATTTGGTGCTTTTTTTTTTTTTAACCCTACAGCTGGCTAACTAGCAAACAGAACAAAAGTAATAAAGCATTTGAAATTAGGCAGAAGTGAGTGACAAAGGATAAGCCTACTTTGCTGATGGCAAAATACTCTGGGACACTGTCTGATGACTTAAGAGGATACAGCAAAATGAAAAAAAACAAACCACAGAAAAAAAGCGTGGAGCTCATTTCATAATTTTCTAAAATGGAGTATTTGTATTATAAAGTATTACACATCTCTTACCATCTTCATTCAGGAACAATTTGTTGAATCTTAATCCACTAGGCTCTTTACCAACGTATCTGTGCACGTACTCTGTGCCAAGATCGTTAACAGCAATAGCGTATTTCAACGGCTTTACACAGGACTGAAGACAAAATGGAACTTTGGTATCACCAACAGAATGCCTGGGAAAAACACAGATGAAGAGGCCTGAAGTTTCCTGTTTGGCATCTGCAGCAAGTAGAGTGTTAAATGCTTCATCTATTCTTCAGCTTACTAAGACTATTAACAAAAACATGCTAAATAAAAAAGAAATCAGAAAACCAATCAGAAACCCAAAAGCTTGTTATTTCTTAGTCTCATTTTAAAGAGCGTACCAAAAAGGATGTAAAGGTTTTAACAACTGTCTGAATAATCTAAGCATAACAAAGTCGGCTGCTGGAGATTACTGCTGATGTAACAAAATAAAAGCAAGTTCAGAAATGGGTTTGTACCAGGGGGAGAGAAAAAAACCATCACCTCAGACTTCTAGTATCACACCTACCCTACTCGACTGCATAGCACATAACTCAACAGGGTACAGCTGACCTGAGCTTAGCCACTGTACCTATTTATGTCAAGATAAGCAAAGATGAGGAATTCAAGGACAATCATCAAATAGCTGTATTTACATTCCCTTTGGTAATGACATAGGTATTGTATTACAATTAATAAATGCTATCCTTTGGGAAGTTTGCTTTCACCACCTAACTCAGACTGCATCAAAGAATAACTGGCACAAGCAGCACATACCCCACATAGAGGCAAATGGCTCCAAGCAACCGTTTCTCTGATAGCAAAATCAAAAGTGTATTAGCTTCTTTTCTTTGCAGAAAATGCAGTTTCAGAGAAACTCATAAAACCATTGTGGCATTATAAAAACTACCACTGCACAACAGTAAACATTACAAAAATAACCATTATAAAAACTTTCATTAGCATATGTTATAATGTCCAAAACAAAGCAAAATGCCAATTTAAGCTAGCTGGAGGGAGAACACTTTACTTTTAAAACTATGAATTTTAAGCAGGGAGCTGAAAAATACTTCAGCTGTTTCCCTAGAGAGCATAGAGCATATGGCTAAAAAGAAACGTACATACAGATCCCACTAAAATGAACCCAAATCCATAGTCACCATAAGCAAGTCTGCTGCTCTCTCAGGAATGCCCCATTCACCCAGGACACAGTGAGCATTTAAAAATTATGGTACACAGAATCTACAGTGTGACCATATCAAACCGCAGGCTGCGGAGAATTGCAAGCTGATGAGTATTCAACTTGTCAAGTCACAAAAGTAGACACGATAGTTTATCTTCTTAGCTAGATGGTGTGAGATTTTCTCTACATTTAGGCTCAAACTGTCTTGGCTACACTGAATTACTAATAAAGAAAAAATAAAAAGAGGCTCAACCTGGCTATATTGAAGGCCTATGTACACCCGTTAAGTTCTGTCCCATTTCCAGATCTTAATTTTCTTTTTGAAGAATATGGGTATGACTTTTTTACTTAGTGACATATAGTGATCGTATAATAATGCTACAGTAAGATCATTAGAATGCAGAAAAGAGAATTAACTTTTAAGATATGGCCCCCAGAAAAAGTAATACAGCTTGAGGCACAGGTGCTATTAGACAAAGCTCTTCAACTTCCAAAGGTTAATGCTACGTAAGCATTGTTTCTACCCTGTCCTTTGGTAATCACCAAAACTACCCACAGCTTCATCACTGCATTTGAATCCTAAGTGCAGTATTATCTAGCTTTAACATAATGCTTACAATTAATATTTAATCAGCATTTTATAATAACAGCAAGATAATTCAGCTTAAGCGGAGAAGAAGAAAAAAAACTCAAGAAAGATGAACAAGTGGGTCTTGCTTCTTAACCCCAATAGAGCTTTTTCTTTTATTAAACCATGAGATACCATGAAGTGCTGTATGTTTCAGGTAGTTTAAACTGAAATAGCAAGTCCTCCAAGTTAGAATATACCTCTGTCCATCCACTGTGCAAAGTGACACACCCCACAAATCAGGGCTGAACTTGGCCAGTTGTGGAATATAATCAGCAACCTATCACAGTGTGAAATAAAAAGAGAGACATTATAACATCCAAAATATTTAACTTCTGTGAATATACATCAATGAAATGTCAATGGAAAGGATACACAAGGCACAACTGAATTATTCCACTAATCATCACCTAGTGTATTTAAAACTTCATTACAAATTATTACATTCACTAGGTCATTATCAAATAACTTCTTTTTTTAAGTACAAACTTCAGCACATTCTAAGATGAATTTCTGTTCTGTGTTATAGCATGTTCAGCATTTTCAAATCATAGAAAATTTTAGCTTGCAACAAAGTTCCAGGTTTTTCCATTTATTGAAAATAAACCTTATTTTCTAACATAGATATGATGTTCACAAACATTCCTGTCACAAAACCCAGTCAGATGTCTAGATTTAGCACAATTATTTTAGACTAATTTTAGTCTGACAAATTATAAAGCAGTTTTATAGTTTCCATAAAATAAAGAAAGAACACCACTATTTTCTTATTCTAACCTCAAAATTGTAAGAGATTTATTAGAGGTAAGGAGATACATTTCTAATATAGTTTAAAAGTTGCAGATATAACTGAACTCACCAAACTATTTTGTCAAGTATCAGTTTAACATTTTGCTAAAAATGTTAAGAAAAAAAAAAAAAACTTAAAGAATGTATTTGGTTAATAATGAAATCCATAGAACTCTGAAGTTGAATTTACAATCAGGTTACCTTTCCTCCAGATTGTTTTTTAGCACTTTCATATAGCTCATCAATATGTGAAGTAAACGACATAAAATCTGGAATGACAAACTTTCTCCTGAAAGCTTGAGTAAGCAACACAATATTACTTTGTACACACCTGCAGAAAGTTAAAAAGAGTTTATTAGTTTTTTTGAAAAAGTACTGTCAAAAAGCCTACTTAAGTAGCAATCAGATGCTATTTAAATAAGGACTGCCAGCACCCTGAAGTTATAAGCCTACAAGAACTGCCTAATATAAAGACTTTACAATTTTCCACATCATTAATTTTTTAAAAAAATATTTACAATTGTTTAATTGCATTCAATAAAAAAACCAAACCAATAAAATTCAA
This sequence comes from Megaceryle maxima, assembly GCA_024605025.1. Taxonomy (NCBI): domain Eukaryota; kingdom Metazoa; phylum Chordata; class Aves; order Coraciiformes; family Cerylidae; genus Megaceryle; species Megaceryle maxima. Next base: position 20,182 of record JANHGN010005277.1, on the reverse strand, counting down.
TATTTTACACCTTTTTATTTAAAGCTCCTCTCTGAGGTTTCCAGCTGTGAGGCTGTACTGCAAGGCACTATCCATTTGCATTCAAGTAGCATTTAAGCTCCCAGAAGGGATCCAAGACACCCATTTCTTAGGATCGAGACATGTGAAGGTCATCTAACCCAGCCTTTGTCCACAGAAGTGATTATTTCAGAGTTAGAGGGGACTTCAGAAGTTCAAGGTTGGTTTCTCTCACTCGCAACCATTTTCACCATGAATACTGCCAACGGACCAAACTGGAATGATTTCCTACTCTAATAAAAACAAAACCCTATGGAAGTATTCAATATCTTCTTCTAAACTAAGCAAAAGTTAACAGTGAGCAAGTACTGCAAGTCTCTTGCTTCAAACTACCACCAGTTAAGGAAATTTTGCTGCCTTTTAACCCAGTTCCATTATTGTCCACACCCTCCGAGTATCAATCCATCTGGTACATTTAAAAAACTGAGGAGGTAAAAAAGAGAGGACTTATCCAGGAGAAACAGGATCAAAACCCAAGTGGAGATAGGTTGTTGAGAGTGGTGTGTCTGTGGGCAGAGTGAGCAGGGCTGGGAACTAGGAGCCATTATCAGGTCAGCTGAAATACGACCTGATAAAGGGTACGAACTATCCCGGTGCAAAGAAGAGAAAGGAAGGTTTAACACCAAATAGTTTCATTAGCAGCATGCTTTCTGGTGGTGTTGACAAAAGCAGAAACACACTGTCAAAACCAACAAGTGGAAAGTTAAGAACATCTAGGCCCATACTACAAAAGAGAACAACATACCCTTCCAATGTAGGCATATTCAGAAAGTAAAAAAAAAAAAAAATTAGAGAGTAACTTAATTTGGAATAAACACTTCCAATAATCCTGTTATTAAAAGTCATAGTCAGTTTAAAATGAAGATGCATGAAGACCAATTAACAGACAGAATTATCCTCCCTCTAAATCTGCCTTTCCTTTTTTAAACCTTTGGTTTGAACTCCGTTGTACTTAGGAGACTTTAACCCCAATTCAACTGACAGCCATTTCAAATGCTGGTAGTCACTACTCTCCACGAGTGAAAGAGAAACAGTAGAGAAATTTCTGTTGTACACACTGGTTATCTTAAGACTGCTCTGTCAGTAGTACACTTCTTTGTTAGTCTATGTAAAATAGCAGTTGAATTGGTTTTGTTGTTATCCACTCCTTTTTTTATGCACTGTGGAAAAAAAAAATAAAAAAATCCTGTTTGGTTTTGTTCCCAGAAGCCTCCAACTACAGTTACCTACTCCAGGTACAACAACTCCTTTTGAGAAGTAATTCCTAAAGGTTATGGCAGCTGTGTGTACAGAAGAAATAACAGCAAAATATGTACCAGGTTTAAACTTTAAATGCACACTTCTACATTGGCTGTACCACCTGGACAGTATTAAACACTCTTAAATAATAACAATATTATAAAAACAACATGTATTTGAAGTTCACCTAGACATATTAGAGCACCACAATACAAAGTGTGGAAAACCAGAAGGCAGTATGCACTGAACTGCAGTCCTCTGCTACCACATTACGTGTCTGAAACAGGAAGGGCATTTTTACACTTACTGCTTTATGCCAAATCTCACTTCAGTAATTCAATCATTTGAAGCTAGAGGATGAAAGTCCCTGCAGAAATAGCTATACTAGTCAAGGACATTACCTATTTCTGCAAGAAGCTGTTGTTCCCAGACTGCTGCCAAGGTCAGTGTCTGGGTGCTTATCCTGGTACTGTTTAACCCTGATACATCACATGAATTCACAGACTAAATAAAATACAAGGGTTCAATTAATCTAGATCCGGAGAAATTACTCCATGGACAAAGTAACTGGAGCCTTAGTAAGCTCCAAGAGACAGGGCAGTAATATTTCAGTCAGAGGACACACACTGGCCTTTACACTCTCTGTAACATTCTGCAACTGACACCTCCTCCAAACCAGAGTTTCTAACTGGTTTCTGTTCCAGATAGCCCTTTGCACACAAATGGTCTCTGGGGAAGAGGAGCAGTAGGAAAAGATCACAGGGAGGAATTTAAGTAAATTCATTTACTGATAAATCAAAATATTTCTACAGTCAAATTTTAGGAAAGCTTACTCCTTATCAACCACAAACTTCCTGCCTCAAATTCTTCCATTTCTCCAAACTTCTTGCCAAATGCCAATGCAATAATTTTTTCCTCTATTTAAGGACAGATATTTTCAAACTATAAAACTTCCCCGATACTTTTGTGTTGGGAAGATTAGGATGTAATTCTTATGATGCATAATAACTTCCAGTGGCTTGTATAACCTGTAAGTAAAAGGGGGGGGGGGG
>JANHGN010005277.1:0-17824 GCA_024605025.1 Megaceryle maxima | reverse complement strand
TGTGGTGTGAATGATAGTTTTTTTTTTTTATAATGATATATGGTGGGGAGGATATAAAAAAGGGGGAGGGGGGGGGGGGGGGGGGGGGGGATTTTTGGCATTTTTTTTATTGCTGTAGTTGTTTTTGTTTTTCTTTTTTGTTAGGCTGGTTTTTGTGGTGCTGTTTTGGGGGGTTTCTTTTATTTTGTCTGCATGGGTTTGTGGTTTTTTTGGTTGTGTTGGTTTTGTTTGTTTACTTGGTGTGGGCTTTTTTGTTTTGTTTGGGGTTTTGTTTGGTTTTTAGTAGTAGTATTATTATTGTTTGCTTTGGGTTGTTTTTTTTTTTTATATAACAGAATCTTAGGTCTGTTACAGAAAGTTAGGATCACTTTGTTTCCTTCCTCACAAAACTTGTCCATCAAGTATTTTTCAAACAGGATGAAAACATTTTTTAATACCTGTATTAAGCATATCTAAAATTAAAAGTTTTCCTTGACTTGTTACCTAGATTTAGAGAGCAGCACAGCTGCTCAGCACCAGACAGACAGAGGTTCAGATTGAACAATGGATTGTCAGGTTTATTCTTAGCACATAACACACCCAGATTGCCAATTGCTACCCACAGATCAGAGGAGATCCGAGATCTGGCTAGCAAGACCCAGCTCTAGGTCAGTAAAGCACCTAGGACAGACAGCACCTTGACAGCTCAATCTACAAAGCCAAGGAAGTTACTCTAAAAAAGGATCAGGTACAAACCTCTGAGTTACAACTGTCAGTAGCTATCATCTCATTTGTAAACCATTTTCATTTCAGTGTATACCATTTGCAAATTAACACAATTCCATTTGCCTCATGTCTTTCCACACTCTCTGTCCCCATCTCGCCCCTTCCACCCCAACAATATTATTAGTTAAGTAAAAGGGCATTTTGCAAATCACCTGTTTTTCCACTTAGGAACAATTCACAAAAAAAAAAAAAAGCTAGGAGGGGTAGGAAGATTTCTTACAAAAATTATTAGAAATTTGTCTAAAAATTAGCTACAAAGTAACATAAACAGAGCTAAAAAAACCAGGTATGTCAAAATGTGCACATTTCATGAGGAAGATTAGTGTGTAGCATCTTCCATACAGCTAAATTACTTAAGTTTCCTCTAACAATAGTTAGATAGTAACTTTATCAAGTAGTGCCATAGCTTGAAGTACAAAAAAAAAAAAAGGACAAGAAAAAACTCCACATAAGCAAGTTGCACCACTTTCAATAAGCAGACTGCTCTCGGTGAGTTACTGTTAATGCTACAAAGAGCACACTATGTCATACAGATGCAACATGAACAGCTAATTCAAGAAATCTGTCAGCCACTCTGAAGTGTGCACACCAGTGAAGCCTTCAATTCAAGAAGCTCTGGAGATGAAAGACTTATGACCCTAAGTTGTTCTGCCTTTAAATCAAAATTCTGAAAGGGTTTCCACGGGAAGTGGAGAGCCCTGTAAAAACAAAAATCTTCAAAATAAATCAATTTTAGTCCAATTGGAGCCTGATATTTAGAACCACTAAAAGGATGTTGAAACATCTGATAGAGATGGACAGCACAGATGAACAAGCTAACCTAGTTTACAGGCAATTCGAACCGAACTCGACTGATTTCTTCCAGCTTATGCTGTCACTGCTCCACATCACTTTTTCTTGATGCTTTATTTGATCTAGCAGCTTTGGATTCAAATTCAACAGGAGAATTACACCACTGACTTTTATGTTTAGGAAGCTGAAGCTTCAAAGTCCTGAGGTAAGTACAGCTGAACAGGTAGATTATTATATTTCACACCTTAAGCACTTGAAGAAGAAATAAAACTACAGGAACCTCGAACTAGTCTCTACACAGCAAATCCAGTATACTTAGGAGAAAGATGTAACTGAAGTTTGGTGGGTTTTAATTTCTAAAAAAAAAAAAAGCTTTACACATAATACAACACAAAATAGCAAAAGCATTCCCCTTCCAATCCAACCATGCACACAGGAAGGTATCTGACTAACAGCTTAGAGGTTTTACTCTGCTGACAAATAACCACTGAGGACCTGGTCTTGAGCTTAAATATAGGAATAAATTGAGTTTGTGTGGTACCTTTAAGAAGTTGACTGGTTTGTTTTGTCACACGTTCATTTTTGTATTCAATGTACATCCCAAAAATATTTTTAAAAAATATGTACATAAACATAACTTTTATATATAAACTTTTATACTGTATATTTATGTATTTTATAAAAGTTTATGCTTATGCTGTAGCCTACATATTTGATATACTTATGTGTATATGATACACACAATTATGTGTAAACACACCTTATTATACACACAAATTTTAAATTGTAACTGAAATAGCACTAGATACCATTAGTTCAGAAAATAAAAAAAGCTACAGAACAACAAAAATTTACCAATTTTGACTAAATTCTACTCTTCATGAAAGAAGCAAGCTTCTTATGTCATTTACCCTGTAAATGGGATAAATGTCCTTTACCCTGTAAATGGGATAAAAATATAAACTCAAAAAATAGTATACAAATTTCATTTCAAGATTTAAGAGCCTATAGACTTCCAAACTTTTGGCAGACAAAACCTGTAAGTAGTGTAGCAAAGGTGTGTTCTTGGAATGACCTAAAGAGAACCTGAATAATGCTTATATTGTTCAGTTAACTGACCACAGACTTTCTAATTATTTTTTAAGAAAACCAACAGCAAATCAAACAAACCAACCCAACAAAAGTGTCACTAAAATATGGCACATAAATCTTTTCCAAAATAGACCAGAGCAGCATCTACAGTCCTAACTGCTCTCATGTCTACGTATCTTGAAATTCATTTTAATTTTCATATACCCATTTTTTTATCTACTCTTACTGAACAGTCTATGCTCCATCTGTTAATTTATTTGGCATCTGACCAAGAGTTGCAGTACAGGGTCAGGTACACACACAAACACTGATGCATTAAACTCTTGTGGAGATCACACACTGCACGAAACAAGAGAACAAACTCTTAGGAAAACAGCATCAATGGGAACGGGTCTTTGACTCCCTGACAGGCTGATTTATATACCTTACACCTCTCCTAAAACAGCAGTCAGTAACAAGCAGGCAACATTCATTCAGAATTACACAGTTATGTTATTGACAGAGAGTTTACTTTTTAAAAAGGTCTTTGTCCAGCATAACACCATCTGAAGTTGTTTGAAGGGTCAGTCTTAACATATCCATGCACTCTTTCAATCTGGGGTCAGATGTACGTAATCCTGTAGATTTGAGTGCCTGTTACAATAAAACAACAATTACTAAAATGAAAAATATGCTATTACAATCAAGTTCTCTACTGCTTGATCTCATTTAGCAAGATAAATCTACCACTGCATCATCAACACAGAGACATTTTGACGCCTTATTAACCCTTCTGTTGTTTCCATTTGTCATTTTGGCTGAATCTCATGTTTACGGAAATCCACAGTGGTCTACACTTTACACAAGTGCAAAAACTACTCAGCCCTACCACAGAGATGCTTTCAAGCATACTCCTTTGCAGAGCAAAGAGGCTAATAACAGCAGTATACTCATTCACTTACTTAACTGCAGAAACAGCGCTGGGGCGGGGAGAGGGGGTGGAATAAATTAATTAAGTTACATTCCTTGCTGCAGTTAACCATGTATATACAGAAATTCTTTGTATTCATGCATTTAGAATATTAAAAAGCCTTGTAGTAGCTGGCTTTCATACAGCACTCTGGAACAGTAAACTTACAGTTATGAACTTATGAACTGGTATTTTTTCTTGTCCTTCTGCAATAGTATAGAAAAGTAGATCTTCTAAGCTAGGAAGAAGACCTTGCTTCATTTTACTGGAAAAGAAAAAAAAAAGAAAGAAATGCTTAGATTAGTCTAGAGCATATTTTTATTTACACACATTTCTGCATTATTCACAAGGAAACACATTTTCACAACCGATATAAAAGTTTTATCAGTGAACACCAAGCTTAACTCAGCTTTAAATAGGAAAAAGAAATGGTATTATTAAAAGTTGAATACACATACTTTACAATAGCAAATATTCTTAACTGCAACACAGTCTTGTTTTTACTGACATACATTTATTGCCAAGTTTATAATTACAATTTTTTTTGAGCAGATTTATGACATTTCCATCTTCTTGATGTCACAGATGATAGACAGGTTACTTGCAGAGAGGATAAAGAAAGTATTTAGAAGACTCAAAGACCTACGCGTCTCATAATAAAACTGTACAAGCAGACTGACCCAATGGTTCCACAGGCAACAGAAAGAGATGATGAAGGTGTATTATTTGCTTCAGAATAATCCTGGTTTTAGGCACTGGGGAGGAGTCCTAAAGCCCTTGTCCTTCTAGAAGCTTATGTAAGCCACATCCATTACAGTGAAAGCAAGTAAAACCATCTGCAGCGTAATACAGCAACCTGAACCAGCTCAGGCACCAGAAGCAGTAACTCTCACTCTCAGAGTTGCCCATACAGTGTAGATCCATCCTCGATGGGGAGTATGTTTATGGGTGTAAATACACTAGCTCTCCAATCATTCCATCTGTTTACTACTTTACTCTGAGATATACCTCCTGCATGCCTGCATTATGGGAAATGTGAAGCAAGTTCACCAGATTAAGCATCAAGATTGCTTCCAAGAAAGAAATCCGTAACAGTGACAGCTTTCCCTCAAAGCCTTTGGAAGTTCTCTAAGTTTAACATCAGAATTCCACCTTTCCCTGAGAATCCAAAGTACCCTGCAGCAGGCAGGATAGGGTTCTTTATTCTTCCCCCACAAGTACAGCATCAAAGCATACAGCTGGAACGTACGCTTCCAAACTGCCAGAGGCTGCAACAGCAAAGGGCTTCAGATCAATGCTTTTAGTCCCCTGAAGTGCTTCGGTTTGTTTCTAGATCAAATCAGTTTAGAGAAAGCCAATGTTCTGATATCTGACAAGCAAAATGTAAATAAAAATAAAACAGTTCCTTAGCAAACGTAGACATAAACTAACTATACTGCAGACTATGAAGTCTTACATCATTTTAGCCATCATTTTAAAAAATCTTATATTGACAAGACCTTGTTACTGTACTGTAAGATAGAGAAGTTATTGCCCCAAACTAAAATGCTCGGTGGTAATTCATCTGTTTTTATACCCATACACACGTACGTACAAAAAGCAAGTCTAAATTCTAGTCGTGAACATTTTCACAAGATTAGCAATTCTTCAAATGTGAGTACTTGGGGTTATAACTACCGAAATAAAATACTACAAGAAAGCAGACACCCTAGGTAGGCAATGCAGTCTTACAGACAGACATTGAATCCTCCCTTTTCTCCCAATACTAGCTTACTCTCACTCAACAACACGTCAGATTGATGATTATTTTAGTAAAAATCTGATTATAACCAAATACCCTTTTCAATCTAAGGCAGCCTCTAGATTGCACTCACTTTCCTCATAGCTAGCAGGGAAAACCAGCAGTAAAAATCTCACTTCTCATTTTCCAATTTATTTAGAACACTGTACTTACATACTAAGAACAGAAGACAGCTTTGTAAGCAAACAGAACTTTCCTTGTCTCCCAGTCTGGATTTTTTTTTTCTTTAAATGATGCTGGCTGACTAATGCACAGACAGGCTGGCAATTCAACCAAGACAAATGCTTGCAACTACTTCAAGCAAATAACTGAACACCCTTTTTCCTAAAGAAAATTCAAGTCTTCCACACAGCACATTGTGCTTTCGATCTTTGGAGAACAGTAAGTCCAGGCAAGCCAAGAAAACCAGAACGACTAACACAGCATTAAAGCTTCAGCCTGTACCTGCAAACCTAACTCTGCAGTTTTCCTCAAGTTCTACTGTTCACATAGTCTACACCCCTACATTTTCCCCATTTACACAGAGCATTCAACTGATCCTCTCAAAGTGTTGAGATAGCATGTTTTAAGGAACATTTGTGCTGCAGGACTTGTTCCTGGATCGCTGAAGGCCTGGCAGGAGAAACTTCTGTATTTCACATTGACAAAACCCACCGGAAAAACAAACTGAGAACCTGTTTGATGACAAGTTTCTAAGCTATTACTCAGAATTCTACAGCTGTTCCAAACATGGAATTTATATCCCTAAGGGCACAGAGAAAAACTTCACAGACATTTAACCAAGATTTTTTTTTTTTTTATCTGCCTCCACATAACATTTTAATCTACTAAAGAGATGTGCACCTTTTGCAGCACAAATTCTCTCAACAGTTTCCATATCTTTCACATCTGCTGCTGTTCAATACTGGGTCAATCCACCTAATGTAACAATTGATCCGCACTGACTGCCAATGCAAAGAGGATGGCATTCAATATATTTACAGAAAATTGCTCTTTGTCAAATAGTCCATCTTTTGATAAAGTTTATCAGCTAAATAGAGGTGGAAAGGCTTGCTCTGCAGTTTATCAGGTCAGTGATGTGAGTTAACTAATGTTTGCTTAACCTAAAAGCTGTGTTTTGGCACGGTGGGCACACTTAGCAAGATAGTGCTGTTCAGCACACATTATAAAGAGCTGTTTTTCAAGTCAGGGAACTTGCAATTTCCAGAGTCAAACTAAAGGGGAAATCCCAGTTTACTCCGTTTCATGAATAGCAACTTTTGATAGCTATTCTCCTTCTTTAAAAAAAATACAAAATTAAACACCAGGCTATTACACAACTAGACTTCTTCAGTGGTACCTGTAGACTAGAATACCGGCAGATGTCCACACTGCTCTTTAAATACAAAGAAAAAATTGAACGCAGGAATTCCCAGCACAAGGACTTTGCAGCTCCTCACATTCATTCCTTCCTTCAGCATCATGACAAAGATTCTCTCAGATTTGATGGAGGATTTAATTTTATATTCTAGAAATTACAATTCCACTTCTGTTAAGAGATTAAATTTAAAATACAGTGAAGTAATCCTACTTTGTACTTCAAGAGGTAACGGGTGAAATGCAGAACAGGATTTACAGAACAACAGAAGATATAAATATATGATACTGCTAATAAGTTTCAGGCTCATTATTAACCATAAGACACCCACCATAAAAATATGAGGTCACGACAACTGTCACAAGCAATGGTCCCTCAGGGGTCCATATTGAGACCAGTACTTTTTAATATCTTCATCAGTGACACAGACAGCAGGATCAAGTGCATCCTCAGCAAGTTTGCAGACAACACCAAGTGGACATAACTGATGAACACGATGCCTCGACAAGCCTAAGAGGCAGGCCTGTGTGAATCTCATGAGGTTCAAAAAGACCAAGCGTGAAGTCCTGCACCTGGTTTGGAGCAACATGCAGTATAAATACAGGCTGGGGCATGAAGGGATTGAGAACATCCCCGAGAGGGAGTGCTTGTGGGTCCCAGTGGATGAAGAGCTGGACTTGAGTTAGAAGCACGCACTTGCAGCCCAGAAGCCAATCACATCCTGGTCTGCACCAAAAGAAGCAAAACCAGCAGTTCAAGGGAGGCAATTCTGTTGCTCTACTCCACTCTGGTGAGACCCCAACCTGCAGTGCTGGGCCCAGCTCTGGAGTCCTCAGCACAGGAGAGACATGGACCTGATGGAGTGGGTCCAAAGGAGGCCACAAAAATGATGTGAGGGCTGGAACCCCTCTGCTGTGAGGCCAGACAGAGAGTTGGGGTTGCTCAGTGTGGAGAAGAAAAGGCTCCAGGGAGACCTTACTGCAGCCTTTCAGTATTTAAAGGGGCCTGTTAGAAACAGGACAGTTTTTTTAGCAGGGCCTGTTGTGACAGGACAGGGGGTGATGGTTTTAAACTAAGAGGGTAGATTTAGGCTAAACAGAAGAAATTTTTTCACCTGAGGGTGGTGAAACCCTGGGACAGTTTGCCCAGAGAGGTGGTAGATGCCCTATCCCTGAAAACATTCAACGTCAGGGTGGAGGGGGCTCTGAGCAACCTGATCTAACTGCAGATGTCCCAGCTCACTGCAGGGGGGTTGGACAAGATGCCCTTTAAAGGTTCCTTCCAACCCAAACTATTCTGTGAAAGCCACAAGGGCTGCAACCCATAGTTGGTAGCTACTGTATCTAAAGTAGGCATCTTAAAGTTGTCACCATACTACAGATAACCAATCTCAACTATGAGATTTAAACACCCATCCAGTCACTAAATAACTGCTTTCCATCCAACTGCAGAGTTAGATCCCATTAACAGCAGTGGGTAACCGTTTACCCAATAGCTTACCTAAAGTCAGATAAAACTACAGATTTTTAAACCTAGACCAAAGATGGACACGTTGCAGATGTCTAAGCATTTGCTGTTAAAAACAAGAACTGTTTCTTCAAAGTTTCAGCCTCTAAGGAAGTTAGGAAAGGTCTACTGAAAGCACACTTCTAGCAGTTTCTTGCATCTGCAAGGAGTACAGCCACACTTCAACAGCAGCAACAGTGAGATGAACCACTGCCTGGTTACTATATCAGTATTTCTCTGGAATCTGGCCCAGGTACAAAAGCAAAATTAATTTTAAAAGTTATCTCCAGAATTCAACCCTGTCCTTAAAAAGGACTGCTACAACTCTCTTGTCATTTTAAAGAGGAAAAAAAGAAAGAAAAGGCACCAAGAAACAACCAACCAAACAAAAAAGCCGCAAACAAACAAACAAAAAAACCCCACACCCCCAACACTGCCATTACCCATTCTGCCATATTCCATATATTAGTACCTATCACTACTGCAATTCAGCTATAGTTTAAAAATCAGTGTTGCTCATGTTTTACTTCTCCCTGTCACTTTAGTCAAGGCCTTTGTAATTTAGAAATTGCTTACACCAAGATAAACTATGTTTGACTCTACCCCTGTTTAGCATATAAGATAGAAGAACAACTCACATTTCTACTGAAAGTAGAAGCTGTTCACTTTTACACAGTTATATTGAAAGTAGAAGTAAACACTACTACATACTATACAAGCTGTTAATTTAGGACTGTAGTTTTTGTGCTTTAATTGTTTAGGCATGAACATGTCTGCATTTTAATCCACAGCCTTCATTAACCAAAATTACCAGTCTATGACCACTCTCAGTTTAAACTCAAGTATTTTTCCTTTCCAAAATATATTAAGTTCCAGGTGGATACACAGAGTGAAGGCTGGATAGCAGGGATAAGGAGGTGGTTGAAAATGATTAGGAAAAAACGCACAAGAGAATCTAGTTATGCAATGGGATACTAGTTATTTCATCAGCCACAGACCTCATAATTTATTCCCTCTGTAAGGTATTAAACTATTCTAAATGTCTATAGACTTTGCACAAAACATCTTCGGTTTTCACTCGCTACTCCTACTCTCTGTAGGTGAGGACTGCTAGGCAAACAGATAAGCAAGAAAATTTTAGTGCTGCCTTTCTGACACTGTAGGTTATTCCAGTATCCTAGAACCATGACCTTCAAACCAAATAGAAAAAAAAACCCAAAACACCTCACCTCCCCAAAACAAACAAACAAGAGACATAAAAAGGTCTACTGTCTTAACGGTTGGGTCCACAAACCATCTGCCAACCACAATTCAAATGCTACATACTGCTGGATGGCAAACTGCTGGAATTGGCAGCACACACAGAGACTGCACTGACTTAGCCCAGCTGTCAATCAATTTAGTCCAGAAGTCTGTCTTTTTAAGACCTTCCCTTTTCTTCTGAACCCTACACTCCATCTTAATATAGCGAGGATTTCCATCTGCAATTACCATTTACAAATGCTTAAAGAAGACTTTCAGAATTCTGCATGAAAATAAAGTATCCAGCAGCCTGGCTAACATGTCACCAAGAATTCCTGCACAGCCTGAACCGAAACAAAACTTCCCAGCTTTTTTCCTTGTTCATAGCTATGTTACATGTTTTATGTAATTGTTCATTGCTCATTTTGCAGGAAGGCTCAAACATCTGACTTTCAAATACATCCTTTTGACAAAAGCCAAAAATAATTTTAAAAGTGTATAACTGGTTTGTATTCCTCACTGAAAACAGCAGCTCAACCTTTATAAGCCGCACCTCCTTAAAGCACAGACAAGTAATTGTTTTGTTCCAAACATTATTTATAGACCTAATTCAAAGAGATTTCATATATGTTGAAGTATAATAACGATACACATACTACATGATTGTATATGGTTATACAATGCATGCACTTTTTAAGGGGTTTGACATCAGAAATTCTAAGTGTGGCTTTAAAGAAGACTGTATCTCATTGGAACAAAAGACTTGAACCAAGCTGTGCAGCTAAGGCAGTGGGCGGGAGAAAAGGGAGAACTAGAAGATACCTTCTTTCCCCACCTGCCATGTTGAAGGAGTACAAGTTCATGCTAAAAAAAAAAAAAAAAAAAAAAGAAACTAAAAAAAAAAACCCCACACACCACAATCCCATCAGACTGGCCTTGTGGAATCTTTTCCAGACTTCCTCTTACCTTTAGGCTAGCAGAAACTTTGCTCAGTCTTAAAACAAGGTACTCCTTTCTCAGCCTCATTTCCCCTGTCTTTCACTTTTTTTTACCTAAGTAATTAGCATAGTAAAGCCTGGGAAAGATACTTGGGTTTTGATTTTAATTATGCCATCCTCTAAGTGATGCAAAGACAACACGTGGGCTGCCTACAGGAAAGCCAAGGGGCACGTTCCAAACACACACAAAGGAGACAGGTCTTCACCGGGCTCGCAGTTAAGCTGTCAAATTACTTGCAAAAGCCTATCAGAGATATTCAATGTGCCTGGGTTCAAATAAGCAAGGGGTAAACTGTCAGATGGGGGGGAGAAAAATGATGAACAAGAGTTTTTCAAGACCTCCATAATGCTGAGTACTAGCAGAGCACCGAAAAGAACCATCAAACCATTTACCTCACTGTTATAGCCTACCCTTGGTACGCACTCCTGGTCGCTACCTGGGACGCAAACTGGAGGTAAGAGACCTGTCCCCAACTAACTTTCTGAAGAATATTTCAGCTTTTAAGTGAAAGAATATTAACCCCATAAACATTTACAATCTTATCATTCTATTACCTGCATGTACCTTTGCCACTTAGGGGCAAATCAAGAACTGCTGGCACAGGGACACGTTCTGCAGCATTTGTGCACACCACTAACGGTTGGTAAAAATCTATCCTTTGCTGCACTAAATGTAGGCGTAGAGAAGATAGCGCCGCAAGATTTCCAACACAGAACTACACACCACCTATACTGCCTTTAATAATTAATGCAAGATGACACAGCTTTCACTTGTCTTGGAAAATGTTTTATGCAAGCAGCAGCGCTAGAAAAAAAGACCAACATACTAATGCACGCTGTCTCCTCAGAGGCAGAACATCGGCACTCCCCGCACATACCCTTACGTGGGAGGGAGCCCCAGCTAAGTGGAAGCTCAGGGCGCGGAGAGGACCGCAAGCAGCGGCGAGAGCTGCCCGAGAGGCACAGCCGCTCCTACGCCACATGTCTGCGCTTCCTTCCCCCTCAGAGCCCGCCTTTCACGACCCGCAGGCCACCGCTGGGCTGAGCCGCTCCGTCCGCACCAGAGCTCTGGGGGAGCGCCCAGAGCACCAACCCGGAGGGACACGGCAAGCGGGTCCACCCAGCCCGGCGGGGCCCTCCCCGCAAGGGCGCGGCGTACCCCACCCAGCGCCCGGGTCGCGGCTCTGACAGACCCCAGCTCCCCCCGGCAGGGCCCCGGCAACCCCGGGAGAGGCGGCAACACCTACGCCGAACAGCGGCCCGTCCCTCGCACCTGCTGGGGAAGCGGCCGCCGACCCCACCCGGGGCGGCGCGGCCCGGCCCGGCCCGCCCCCCTTCTGCGGGCACCACGCGTGCGAAGGGGAAGACGGCGCTCAGAGGGCGCCTCCGCATCGCCCGTCGCTCGGCTCGGCACCGCCGCGGCCCGCGCCCCAGCACGCCCCCGCTGCTCCCCTCGCACTCACTTCTCCCCCCCGCCGCCGCCTCCAGCCAGATCCTTTCCGCCGCCGTGGTTATTGTTGTGGCCGCTGTCGGCGGGGGACTCGCCGGGGGTCGCCGACGGCGCCTGCGCCCCCTTCCCCGGCTCCTCCAAGGCTCCTTCCGAGCGAGTGCACAAACCCCGTGCCGAAGGCGGCGGCAGCCCCGGGCCTCGGCGAGAGACGGGCGGGCTTACGCCAAAGGCGGCCAGCGGCGGCGGGAGGCGCCTGGAGCCGGCGCCAGGACCCGGGCTACCGCCGCCGGCCGCCCCTGGCGGGCCGAGCAGCAGCAGCTCCCGCAGCAGCGCCGAGCGCCACAGCCGCATCATGCTGCGCCACTTCCCTCTACCGAGTGGCCCAGCGCGGCGGCCTGCGGCGCCGTTCGCGCCCCACCGTGCCCGCCCCTCCCCTACCCGATTGGCGGCGGCCGCGTAACTGTCAGACACGCGGCTTGCTCATTGGCCAGCAGGGACGCCACTCCGTCTGGGCCACGCCCCCGGCGCGGGCCGAGACGCCCGAGGGCCGCTGGGGTCTGGGCGCGCGAGGACGACGGTCCAGCGAGAGGGAGAAGGCGGGGGGGGAGGAGGAGTGTGCGGGGGCCCGCGGGCGGGCGGGCGGTAATAGCGCGGGGACCGGCGCCACGCGCGGCCGGTGGGGCGGAAGCAGCGCCCCCAAGGGGCGGATCCGCTGCAGGGCCGGGCGGTGGCGCGCGGAGGGCAGCAGCGGCGGCGGCGCGTAGCGGGCCGGGGCCACCGTCGCCGTTGACACCGAGGTCACCCCGCCCTTCCCACCGCCTCCATTTTCTGTCGGCCCCGGCTCCTGAGGGGGAGAAAGTTCCGAGTAACCGCCGCCTCCGCGCCGGCCCGGCGGCGGTGGGGAAGGGGCGCAGGGCGAGGCCGACACCTGCGGGGCGGCGCCGGGCGCGCCCGAAGGACCCCGCGGGCCCCGGGGCGATGCGAAGCGCTTCCGGCGGCGCGTAAAAGGTTTAGAAGGGGTTGGGCTTTGGCGGTGTCGAGTTTAGGTTGCCATGGATACGAGCGATTTTGGTTGGTGTTTTCTTTTTTAAACGACGTTTTTAACCATCGAGTGCTTTGGTTGGGGGGGGGGGGGGGTTGGGCAGCCTCGCCCTACCGGTCAGGGGCGGTGGGACAGGTCTGGGGGGAGGTTAGAAGTGCCCTCGGCGGGAGGAGGTTCCCCCGGGCCCTTTGGGCCAATGCTTCTGTCAACGCCCCTGTCTCCTGGTGGGTTTCCACACGCTGGCAATAAAAGTGTGATTGTGCAGCTCGTTGCCAAAACTTGCTGTGGAGACCAAAGTGTACAACTTTAAAAAAAAAAAAACAAACCAACAGACAAGAAGTAAACCAGTTGGACACCTGGGTGAACTGGGTGCAGCCATTCTTCGTGTTCACATCACCAAACATTTCACTGGAGTGTGAACGTTGTGCTCCTGCTCATCTACAGGTCCCAGCTGGGGAACAACTGCCCCAGAACCGTGCAGTGCCAAAGGCTAAAGTGGGAATAGTAGCAGGAAACCACCGTAGGGCTTCATCATAAGGTGTGAGCATCACTCCTTGCGTACACCGAAGCGTCTGACGTGGCACCCTGACGTGCTGCTTGACAGCATGCAACATCTTGGAAGTCAAGGATTCTGCAGTTACTTGATTTTGCTCACGTAACCAATGACTAAATTTGTCCGAGATGAGTATAAATCTGTATTAGTAAATGGTGTCCATTGTGGGTAACAGTAGAAGAGATTTGATGTCATCCTACTTCATCAGTAATGCCAACGTGGAGACTGGTATGTAAATCATCTCTAGCTTTCTCACTTCCAGAGTCACCATTTTCTGAGCAAAAATGTAAATACTTTTGGAGTTCTGAGGCTATTACTGCTCGACTTCCTTGTGAACAATTTCCCCATGCACAGAGGTTTATTTCTTTTGGTATGTTTATTACATTTGGGGAATGTGGGGGTGGAGAAGTTGTAGTTCTGCGTTAAAATGATCTTGCTGCAGATTTTATTGGGAATGTTTTACTCTGCAGATACTGGTGGTTTCTTTTCCAAACAATGCCCCCCCTCCCAATTTCAGCCATGGCAAATTGCTCTTAAAGAGCCACATAAAACACAGAGGGGTTTTTGTTGCCATTTTCCATGCTCCCCAGGTTTGAGCTGATGACTACAAACAAACATTCAGAAGAGCCCCTGCTTATTCTCACACTGCAGGTGCCCACAGGAGCTCCCTCTGCTCGTGAATTGTCACAACAGTCACAGAGGTTTGGGAAGCAGATAGAGAGAGCTGATCATCTATGCCTACAAGAACAAGCCCCAGCACATCAGCGCGTTTCCTTCCCTTCCCACTGAACAAGGAGCTTGAAATACCAGTGTGGGATGTGTAATCCTGTGCTGCAGCTACTTCCCATACAAAAATGCAAAGTACCTACAGTTCTCACGTACTTACTACGTTACTTATTCTATTTCCTGGAACTAATTCTGGATTTCCATTTGATAAGTCTTTTTGGCAAGCCAATAACTGCCTCTCTTATCCTGCCACCCAGTAATAACATTTAAATTTTTTCTTTTTAATTCTGTTACGTAAAATGCCCTAAAGATAGGAATCTCTCAAGCACCTTTTCCAAGCTCTCTACAGGGGCTACTGCTGTACTACCAGTGCACTTACAGTACTAGCGTTGGGTCACCAATTGAACACCCAGTTCTGCAGACACAATGATGTTTTTAAGTGCCAAGGTGGTGTTTTTTGGTGTGACAGCTGCTTACTTTCACAAACCAGCAGTGACCTGGTTCAAAAACGCATCTATTTCATCCTTATACTGGGGGAGGGAGCAGAGGAAGAATGAAAAGTGTGATGATAAGGATCTTTCCTTTTAATGCTCTGGTGTCTCTTTGGAGCATTGCAAATGAGGAAGGAAAGAAAAAGTCCTACATTAGCAAAAATGTTTGCTTTTCATAACAGTTGAATGTTTTCACATTCTTGACCCTACACAAACCCTTTAATTTTACTTATTTCCTTTTTACTTTGTATGCTGTTTATTCCTTTATTTAACCTGTTAGTATCACCTTCACATCAGCAACCTCGAGTATTTTCCAATAAAACTTTTCCAAAAGCTCACTTCAAGAAATTAATCCTCAACTACTCTCCCTGGAGTTTCTCTTGTGTGTGTTTTAGGCTCCTCGGGGCAAAGGCAAGCAGCTCTGAATGTGGAACTATGAATACACAGCTCAGGAACAATGCAAAATGATAAATATAGTTTCAGAACCATGAAGTTCAAGGGCAATAGTGACTCATTCCCTATTCTGAGAACTTCTGCTGCATATTTCAGGCCATGACTCCTTGCTCCTACTATGACTAAGCCCAAGAAATTTCACCCAGTGGTTCTTTCCCAAAGACACAGGTATACTAGTCTTAATTTAAAGATGGATTTGTTTTTTCATGCTTCTAAAATAATCCATAAAAATGTAGCAAAGATAACATCAGAAATATGTCCATTTACTCGTGAAAAGTGTTACAAGTTAAACGGACTCTGATTTTTGTTTTGGTCCAGGGGTTAGAGCTGGGCTTTCCCATACCTCAGAGAAACCCCCTTTAGACCTCCCTCTTGAGCAGAGTGGTGCTGCTCATCTCAGTGGGAAGAGAAGGCAGGCCATCTGCTCTGCCATGCTGTGCTTCATACAGTATCCCAAGAGAAACCGAAAAATAACAAAAAATGTTGCCAGCACAGTGCAAAGAAATCTGAAATGAAAAATCCCTATAGCTTTTGAGTTGGTTACACAACCGGCAGTAACCATAAACCGAGGATTCTCTTTGTAATTTCCACAACTATACATGTACTTTTGTAAGACAAAAATTATGACCATTTAAGACAACATGTTTTTGTTTGTTTTTTTTTTTTCTGTAAAGAAAACAAAGTTCCTTTTTTTCAATAGGCATTACTTTTTAAGAATTTCCCTTAAACTGTAACATAGAAAAAAATATTCCTGGTGTATCCTTCTAAAAATAATCCATGTTTCAGAGGTTTTTCTTTCTAAAAAGGGCACAGCAGTGTTAATCTAGGAGAAAGGGCTCTGAAAAGCAGGTGGAAAGAGGTCTTCCCAGTTCAAGCACACACACTGATAACAGCTTTCAGGAAGGTTAAATCCTCCCATCAGATCGGCAGGGAGATCTCAGATAAGCGGCAGAAATTAAGGATTATCTTGACTACGACATGAACTGTTTACTCTGCTATTTTAAATGGTTATGTTGGCTCCATTTCATCTGTTGCTGGGTAATGTTTTCCAAAAGAGAACTGAGGACCAGACACTGCAATTTAGACTTGAGTGTTCCTACCAGTTTTAACAGCAGCTCCTAAAAATATTTATTTTCTTCTGAGGCTAGTTTGCTGCACATTTGGGTAACATTTTGGTATTGGTTCAAATGAAAGGTGCTCAGTCACAAGACACACTTCCCGTTGGACTGTATGGAGGATACAGAACAGCCTTCTCTGAGCATAGAAGCAGAAGCAGTAAATAAAGTTACTATTTAATCTAAGAAAATGTTTAGTCAGAATAGCTCAGAAATCCAATGAGGAGGAAAATATTCAGAGGAATAATTTACCTGGAAGGTAATGGTTGAGAGAATGACATCAAGTGACAAGCATTAATAAAAATTCAAAACCATCTTCCCGGTTGTCACAGTTTAGGGTCAGGGTGGCCCCTTAGACCAATAACAGACGCCTTCTGTTAACCCCCCCTCCCTCCCCAAATGGTAAAAGAAAGGCAATAAGGGAGAGAGACTTAGTGAATAGGAAAGGAAACTAGAATAGCTTTAATGAAAATAATAATAATTAAAAAACGGAATATATACAAATATATATAAAACCAGTACCAAACCCAAACCCCTGATGGTAATCACATCACCATCACCACTGGGAGCAGGCACCAGGAGAGTTCCAGACCAGCAGCAGACAGGACCTGTGTTCAGGAGCTGGATTCTGGTAACAGGTTCAGGAACACACCGATTGGGATCGAGGGCAGAACAGACAGAGTCCTCCTGGGATGCTCCGAGGAAGGCACTGAAAAAGGACCTGAGCCAAGCAGGCAAAAAGAAGGACGAGACCCTTGTGACCCCACAGCTTTCTACCAAATATGAGGTCTATGGGCTGGAATCCCTCGTTGGTCAGTGTGGGGTCACCTGCCCTGTCCACTCCTCCCTGCAGGTGCAGCCTTTCACTTTCTGCACCCCCCAGCGTGGTGCACAAGATCCAGCAGTGGCCTCGGTCTGCACCCCAACCCTTGGTAGTGACTCTGCCCATGGGGTGTTATCACTGGAGGCAGCAGCCACTGTCTGTGCAAACAGGCTGCTGACTGCAGGCAGTGCAGGGAGTTAGAAGAACTG
Source organism: Megaceryle maxima (assembly GCA_024605025.1). Taxonomy (NCBI): domain Eukaryota; kingdom Metazoa; phylum Chordata; class Aves; order Coraciiformes; family Cerylidae; genus Megaceryle; species Megaceryle maxima. The sequence goes on along the minus strand of JANHGN010005277.1, from coordinate 460 downwards.
AGCTGGAAAGGAAAATCACTGAACAGAATTAGTTCTGTTCTCACTCAAACCAGGACACCTACACTGTCTCTTGCTTTATCAAAGTTAAGTGGGATTGATCAGCATATTTAAAATAAATTAGAGAGAATCTCATGCTGAGCATGACCAAAGCAAGTTCAGGACTGGTCCAGAAATGGTACCTGTTTTTTAAAAAAGTACTATAAAATATGGATCTTTACTTGCAGTCATCTTCAAGGTTAATCCTTATAGGTATGGAATAGAGAAATTACTTATTTTAATATGTAAGTTGTGTAAGTGTATGTATATATGTCATGTGCCTTGAGTTTCATAATTAAGTCTGTCAACCCTTTATAGGTTGGTAGGGGAGCCTTAGATGGCTACTTAATCAAAGAACACATCTTTCTTTTGTTTTTTTTTTTTTCTTACCCAAACTGTAACGGTTTCTTGTGAGCTTCCAGTG
>JANHGN010005276.1:0-11092 GCA_024605025.1 Megaceryle maxima | reverse complement strand
TGATGTTGGACAATTTATATCTAGCAACAATCAGTGAGTAATAACTAAACACAGCATTACTAAAAATACAAAAATTAATTTGTCCATACCAAAAAAACCTTGGGATGAATTCTGTATGGAAAAATGAGGAATACATTTCTTAATGAAAAAAAAAAAAAAAAAGCTAAATAATATTTGAAAACTTGTGAAACTTTTACATAAACATGTAGCTCTAAAAAGCCAGGCTGATGGCATGAACCTTGGAATATTTCCTGGTAACACCTGCCAACATAAGAGCAAACTGTGTTTCAAAGCATGAGAACATCAACTCACAGTTTGCTTTTTAAAATTTTCCCCTTCAAACACAACTGTATAATAATTTGGGGGTAATAGGATCATTATTTAAATTATTTTTCACTTCAACTCAAAATTCAAGCTTCCACAGTTCATGGCAGACCTTCAAACCTTGGTTAGGAATAGCTTGAGGAGAGAAAAGAATCTTTTCTGAGAAATGCCAACAATCAGTGCTTCATTGGCTTTCTGCCTACACAGTATATAACATGCATAAACAGTAAAAAAGACAAAACAAAAACTTACATTCAAAGATAGCAGAATCAACAGTGAATATAAAAGTTATAAAATAAATTTATTTATGACCTTGTTGACTTTCAATCTTCTCAAAGCTTACTGCTATATATAAGCATATACAGTTCATTGTGTTTCAGTCAACACACAAACAAAATTATGTGTAACACTATTATTTGAAGTCAGAGCTGGTCCCCTGAGGTTAAATGCAAAATCCCTCAAGCTGTAAAGAGTTTTTCAAAATCTCCTTCTGTACAATCAGAAAGATTTCATTGTTTAAAAGGTGATACATTGTTCAGGTTTTTTTCCTTCCATACATCAAAAATCATGTCTACTCTGCCATATTTTCCAAACAAGCTGTGTCAAACTGTTACAGATACCCATGTCATACTTAAGTCCTTATATTCCATCTCCAATAACACAGAGAGCTTAGCAGGAAAGATAACACAAAGGTCCACCAGTACTGACCTTTCAGGTATGATCATCATTTGGCATTCTGCTGCCTTCACCTCATAAAGCTGCTATTTTTAAAGCATGTAAGTACATATCTCAGTGGAATATCTGATTATAATGATTCATGAGTAATTGAGAGAAAAAAAAAATAGTTAAACTGAAACACTAGAAGTCTGCCAGACTGAAATAACTGAATAAATGAGTAAATAATGATGAAAACCAAACCATTATTTTGTTAACATGAATAACACCATTATAAAACACAAGGGCTTCTGTGTGTTTGTTGAAGTAAAACCAGCTTGTGTAATTTTTCCACTTCATAAATATGGCTATTTGAATGTCCAATAGCTATACATAGTTTTTTTACGAGTACGAATTTTGAGTTTTAACTCATTTCTTTCAATTTACATATAACAAACTACAAACTTGAGACATTAGAATATTTATATCATAGAAAGTTACAGAGAGGGCAAACAAGTCCTTATAAAATAATGGAAAAACAGGGGAACTATTAATAAAAACTAAGATATAATTTCAGCTTGATTTTCTAAAAAAATATTTCTTGACTTAACAAAAAGGGAACTAAGTTTCCTGGAAAGTGAAATTCACCTGTAAGTAATTCTTGAAGAGCAGAAGCTAAAAGTTTCAAGATTGACAAGCCTAGAAATTGAACATATGTCAAACTTCAAAAGGGATTGAAGCTCAGAAAATACTTTAAAAAATAATATAGATTAACACAAATATGATACTTTCACTTAGAAGCATAGAATCTCACACACACTAAACTTAGTAGATATGAATATGCAACATTTATAAAATATATTTTTTTACAAATATATAAAATATACAAATGAGACTTGGGGAAAAAAGTTAAAAATAATAGAGATTAGGTTTTCCACTGTCTACACTGAGTATGAATTTCTACAATTAGAAAAGAAACCTTGAAACAAAGCAATAAACAATAGTTGAGGAAACCTACAAAATTTGCATTTCCATACATAGAAAATAATCTCCATTAGCAATCCATTTTAGCACTCTGTTCTTTAATAATAGAACACTTTCTACATGTCTTATCCAAAGGTTCCTTGCTAAAATTTAGACTCAATACCTCCTGCCCTGTTCATCATGGTCAGTACTGAAATTCTTCCAATTTTTTGGATCAAAACAGTGCAATATTTCTACTTATTTGAAAAACACTTGGGCAATAGGAAGGAGAAGGAAGGGAGATAGATGGAAGGACAAACAATTCTTGTTTAGAATAAATTATTGCAGTTTATTCACATATCTCTTTATAAGTAATTTTATTAGATACCTAATTATATTTTTGGTTCTGCTTAAGGACTATTCAGTGTTATATACCTTTCTTGAGATGTCTATGGTTATAAATAGCAGCCCACACATATGTTTGCATTAGTAAAATAATTACTTCCACAGAACACTTCCAGGCTTTGAAACTAAGTTTCTATAAGAAAACAGCTAAGTTATTAGAATGGCTGTCCTATGTTGACCCATACAAATCATCATTTCCCAAAACAATTCTAAAGGACACAGAAGGAACAATTCCTAGCAAGCATGTTAGATCCACAAATTCTTTTCTGAAAGGTAAGAAGTGGTATAATGGTGTGATATGAGCCATTCTCTGCCAGTTGTTTTTATGACAGTCTCTGGCATGTTTAATGACACAGCCTGCCCAGTGTCGAGTCAAATGAAAGGATTACTGAATTTATTTCTTAGATAGAAGTATTGCCTTTTGTATATAAAGCAAACATTGACATGATATTTTTAGGTCATATACATCTTGTGATCCTTTGTGGCTCTCTAATCTTTTTCTTAGAAGTATTCTTACTTATGGAACTGACAAATTAGAGAAGAGACCTTAAAGATAAACAAAGTACAAGCTGATTTTGAATTTTAACCCAGGCTTCAATATACCTGATGGTATCAACCATCTTACCTTGAATTTAATAAACAAATAATCTATTCCATCATTCAGTTCCTTAACAAAATTACTCAATACTATTTAATCCAAGACAGATTTCCTGCAAATTTTTATTTGATACAGCCATTATTTTCATCATTTAGAATACTGTATGCAAAGTCATGTAGAAACTAGAAATATGTAACAGTTTACAATAGTTTGACATGTAAACATATGAAAAAAAAAAAAGTGGACTTTATTCTTTTTGTGAAATATTAGAGATAGAATGAGTTTAATGACTTCCCAGGGCCTTATTCACACCTGTTCTCTGTGAATTTATGCTTCATATAATCCAGAGGTATTTAGATTAAACAGAATTTACAGTGCTGTGTTGCTGAATACAGCAAAGATCTGCAGTGGTTTTAATGGATGTATCATGTCCTGTACTCTTTTGGGACCCCAGGACTACAGAAAACAGAAAGGATCCAATGTTAAACCAGCTTAGCCAGTGTCAAGACGGGCACAAAGGTTTTCCTCCACAGAAGGGCTGCTGAAAAGAAAATATTATAGATGCTAAATCTTCAAACTCTTTGACTTGACCCCTAAATTTCTGTTCGTATGAAATGTACAGACATCCCTAATACTTCTTTCTGTGATTCAAAGGGTACAACTTTATTGGGTTCATGTTCAAACAGCTGTTGTTAGGATGAAAGCTACACTTTAAAGGAACTATGTCTTCATCCTAAAAAAGCTGGATGACATTCACTCCTATTAACTACTCCAAACTTTGTGGATTTTAAAAGAGTTTTGTTACTGAGTTTTTTTTTCAAGGTCTACTGCTTTGAACTATGTAATTATCCAAGCTTTTATTTTAATAGAAGAAACAGTTCAGACCAGAGTGATCTTTTGAACTTTAGAATCAGTGCTTTCTTGTGGGATTCAGAAAATGTAATCTGAAATTTGTACAATGCAGCAATATTAAGAAAGGCATACTCTTAATACAGATTCTAATGAATGGCATGTAATACTAGTGAGATGGAACATCACTTAGTAAATAGTGGTTTCTATTTTACATTTAAAATTAAAATTTTCTAGTTAGGCAAGTAAAAAACAGACAGTTGCTTTTTTTTTTTTTAATTGAGTTTTTCTCTTAAATGCAATTTACTCATCTAATTGATCTTGTCCACATTTTTATAATAATTCTATTTAGTAGTTTATCTGCCCTGTCGATTATCACCACTTGATTAAGCAAACACTAAATTCTTTAATGTCCTAAATTTTGGTGTCCTAGTACACTATAGTAGAAAGAGAGATCAATAAAGACAGAACATTAAAAGTTGCACCCAGTAGTTAAGACATACAAGAGAATATAACTTAATATAAAAGGTCAAATATTTAAAGGAAACAAAAGGAAATTCAAACTATGTATCTTGAAACATTCTACAATTCCATAGTAGAAACCTTGTATTATTTTTGCATATTATAGTTTGAGAAACACATTTAAGAGAAGCTTTCAATTTGTATGTAAAATAGATACTTTGAATATTATGTAAGATTCACTTAAAAAAAGGAAAATGTTTTATAATTAGGATAAATACGTAAGCAAAGTGATCATTGACATTAAGATTTCTCTCTAAATTGTGAGAGTGTTTCCTTTTGCAGGAGCACAACATATTTCTTGATACCAACTTAATTTAATTGGATGCTCTTTGATACTGCACAGCAACTGAAGTGTTCTTAAAATTATAAGTTGTATCATACAAGTACAACTAATATGTTTGGGATGTTGATTCTAGAAAATGAGGAGAGGAGAGGAGAGGGAGAGGGAGAGGGAGAGGGAGAGGGAGAGGGAGAGGGTCTTCTAGTGTCACTGCACCAGGTTAAGGAATGAGTACAGATAGACACTGGTAATTCAGAATATAAATTAGCAACCCACAGTAAAAAAATAACACCTGTGTAACTTTTTAGAAATATTTATTATCAAAAACAATACAATTCAGAAGAGAAAAAAAACCAAACACACAAACCAACATAAAATAGAAGCAACCTTTCTTCTGGATAACTATCTGAAGATAGTCACTAATACCTCACTTGTAGAGGTAGGAAGTAGCAGTAGCAGGAGGAAGCACCTCAAAGCCTGAGGTGCCCCTGAGGAACTGCTTCACAGAGAAGTCTGCTGCTTACTGAGGAATCATATCAAGGATGTCATTGAGAGATTACCAAACCTGCTACGTCCCACTGACTACTATCTGCTGCTGCTATTCACATGGGCACCAGTGATACAGTCAGGAGCAATCTGAAGAGAGACTGCAGAGCCCAGGGAGTGGTGGTGAAGGACTCAAGGGTGCAGATAGTCTTTTCATCAATCATCCTGGTCAAAGAGAAGGGGTTTGAAAGGGCCAATGGAATTGAGAAAATCAATAAATGGTTAGAGGAGTGGTGTCAAAGACAGGGCTTCAGCTACTTAGACCACCAGACTCACTTTGAGGAACCTGGTCTCCCGAGGGCTGATGAGGCCCATCTCTCAGAGAAGGGGAAGAGCATCTTTGGCAACAGGCTTGCCAGTTTAGTAAAGAGGGCTTTAAACTAGAGTTGCTGGGGAGGGGGAACCCATCTCACTTTGAGGCCAGTCACAGAAATATATGCCCTGAGCCTGGAGAAGGCTGACAGGCCAGCAAGAGAGCACCTGAAGTGCGAGATAATGAATTCTAGACAGTAAGTCAGCTTCAATGGGAGCCCAACTTGAATGCCTCTATGCAAATGCAGAGTGTGGGGAACAGCAAGTTTGTGGCTGACACCAAGCTGTGTGATGTGGTCAACATGCTGGAGGGAAGCAGTGTCATCCAGAGGAACCTTGATGGGCTTGGAAGGTGCGCCCATACCAGCCTCATGAAGTTCAACAAGGCCAAGTGCAAGGTCCTGCACCTGAGTCAGGGCAATACCAATCACAAATGCAGGCTTGGTGGAGTATGGATTGAGAGCTGTCCTGTGGAGAAAGACATGGGGATGTTGGTTGACAATAAGCTCAATATGAGCCAACAAAGTGTGAGTGCAGCCCAGAAGGCCAACCATATCCTGGGTTGCATCAAAAGAAGCATGCCCAGCAGGTCAAGGGAGCATAACCCAATATAGAGATTTGTCAGCCACTCAAAAGAAGATCCAGGGAATTCATTTCATGATCTAGTGGTGGTGCTGCTAGAGAAAGAAGGAAGTGCAGAGCTGTTTAGTTTCTGCACAAACTGAAGCTCTCCATCAACCTCACTGCAAGCAGGAGCCCAGTTCTGTCTTTTTTGTCCCTAGTCAGATGCAGTTGGAAAGAATGGAATGAGAATGAGGAGGAAATTGCTCAACACAGTCAACACAGTCATGTACTCAATAAGGAGCACCTATCTTCTTATATTCTTAAAATCTGAAGTGAATTTGTTAATGTTCCTTTTCAGTTTTGTATTCACACTAAATTTGTTTTTCTCCTTACTAAAATCAATAACCATCATAGATATCTGCATTTATTTCTCATTTTAATTTTGATAAAAATACGTACAACACTAAGCTGGCATGAATGAAAAACACAGATTTGCAGGATTTTTTGCACTCCTTGTATTTTTGTTCACAGAAGCATTCATCGTCTCATAGAAGGGATCTGTCCCCTAAAGTCACCAGGGAGTTCAGTTTTACAATACATTCTCAAAAACATCATCATAGTATGTGAGGGATCCTAACTGCTGTTAAACTCCAACAAAATCAGAGCTCATTATAGCAAATTTATTTAAAAAAAACCACCCTTATTCTTGAAGGCATAATCCATGGCAGAATTGGATAAGGAAACAAATTTCAGAATTAATAAGAATTTATCTGAAAATAACTTGTACAAAACAATTCAGAGCCTTATCTGGGAGGAGTTTTGGAGTATCTTCAAATAGAAAACAGTTTCCTAAAAATTGTGAATAAAAACACACAGAAACCATCAAATATGTGACACTGAAATCTGGCACCCTTTATGTACAAGATTATATAAGAGTAGAATGTAAGAAGCGATATTGCACAATACAAATGAACTCTTACATTGAACCATGGCTAGGAGACCTAGCAGTCTTTATATTTGAATAGATGTGATAAGTAGGTCTCAATATTGTAAAAGCAGTGTAAGTTGTGAAATGATCCCATTTAAAAAATTTCATCAAATTTAAGTCTTCCAACAAAACTGCCTCAGTTGAAAACTAAAATGAATTGTATCTGTATTTTTCAAATTGCATTTCTCAGCAGAAACTGGAAGCTGGAAAAGGGAAAAACAAGAACTCTGTAACATTATTGTCTGGCTAATATTATTTCAGAAGTTCAGAAACTTTATTTTTTACAGTAAGCTATGTCACTATCCAACTGAAAGCTGACAACTGCGTATAAAAAAAAAAAAAAAAGGAGAGAGAGAATGAAGCTTGTATTTTCTTATAGTGTAAAATCTTATTTCTCATTATTCCTGAAAGCACTGTCCTATATATGGTGACAGTCCAAGAGGACTTGGAAGAGCACTTGGCTCCATGCTTGTAGTTGACTGTTCACAGATAGGAGTTGGGTTCTTCTCAAAAGCAAAACATTTACAAAGACTTGTGCTTTTCCATGGGGAAGTCTGCATAGATTTGTCCCTTTTTTGACATTAAACAGTTTAGAAAGATGAACATTTTTGTACCTTTTAAAGCATTCCATTTTAAACTGCAGTAGATTAACCTAAGGTCCTTATATAATTTATTAGGACATGTGTAAATTACAAGCTTAAAGAAACTCATACTTTATATTCCTTCAGTAGGTTTTGTCAGACACTTCAGTGAAGAGCTTTGTCCTTCTATTTCTATAAGCTTTTCTTGTGTATATAGTGTAATGCTTAAGTGCCTCCCTACAGCTATTCTCTGAAGGAAACAATGTATTTACATTTTCATTCTTGTAAATAATGTGGATTTGTGTGAGGAAACTTGCTTCTATCTGCTCGTATCTCTAAAAAAGGTGGAGCAAAACATGAAATATTTTGCATTTTCTCAATTTTCATTTAATTTTTTAACACCTTCACTACTTCAGGCACATGAAGAAGCCTCCTTCACCTCACAGAAAATAGGAAAGGAGTGGTGGAGAGAATTAGTATCCCTATAACCTTGAGGTATATAATTTATACCTACATATCATGGCAGTCTGTATTACATTTAAGAGCAGATATACTGTTTATGTTAAACCAAAATAACAACAACAATAACAAAATGATTTATGAAAACATATATTTATAAGCTGTTCATGTTGATTCTTGGAATTACATAGGATACAGTTGTTCACTGCAATTTTTATATATTTAAATTCCTCATCTCAGAGGAAGAATTTCTCTAAAACCACACCAATGGCAGGACTAAATTCAGCTTACACTTTACATGTAACAATTGTTTATAATACATTTTTCTTCTAGACAATCTGTATGTAAAACTGGTTGCATGCTAGCTTGCGGAAACAGCATTTCTGAGAACCGAGGTATGGATAGCTTTAAAAATGTAAAGAGGTTCTGATATCAGCTAGAAGTAGGAAAAAATTTCTTGCACAATAGTCTACAAAGAAAAACTGCAAGATTTTCCTCTTTCAGTGTAACAATAAGTAATGCCCTGTCAAAGGAGGACAGACAAAAAATTATTTCAAAGAGAAGATATGAAAGTTTTCTCAAACTTCAAACACCATTTTGATTAATTTTAGTATGTGTGGATAAATATTTTTCAAATATAAAATTGAAAGTAAAAATCCCCCAGAATACTTCATTTTTCTTCATCCCTACCCTAGTCCACTTCTCTTTTCCCTTTCAAATAAATGTTCTCTATTTTTTTGCGCACCCTAAGCACCTTATGACAGGATTTTGGGGGCAGTGAGGAGTGGTTATTGCTCCTATTTTAACAAGTGGAATGTATGCACGGTAGGTGAAATCAGGCAATAAAATGTGTCAGAGGACTACTTCAATATTCCCTGGTGACCCAGATATCATATGAATAGAAAAGCACAAAAGTTAATTTATTGAAAATAAGTACCAAGAATGCCAAAGATGATGTAATCTTTGTTTCTGCTATTGCTCATGTACTCATTCTGTTAATAAACATTCCCATGACATTGCTATATGATATGACCTATAACACAAGAAGTAGCAGCATTATAGAATCACAGAATCATTTAGGTTGGAAAAGACCCTTAGGATCATCGTGTCCAACCATTAACTCTACTCTACAAGTTTTCCCCTAGATCATATCCCCTAACACTACATCTAAGCGATGCTTAAACACATCCAGGGATGGTGACTCAACCACCTCCCTGGGCAGCATATTCCAATATCTCTCCACTCTTTCTGTGAAGATTTTTTTCCTAGTATCCAGTCTAAACCTACCTTGTTTCAGCTTGAAGCCATTCCCTCTGGTTCTACCACTAACTACCCAAGAGGAGACCAGCACCAACCTCTCTACAATGTCCTTTCAGGTAGTTGTAGAGAGTAATGAGGTCTCCCCTCAGCCTCCTCTTCTTCAAACTAAACAGACCCAGGTCCTCCAAACGGTCCTCATATGATTTATTCTCTGGTCCCTTGACCAGCTTTGTTGCCCTCCTCTGCACCCGCTCCAGCACCTTGATATCTTTCTTGTACTGAGGTGCCCAGAACTGGACACAGTACTCAAGGTGAGGCCTCACCAGTGCTGAGTACAGAGGGACAATCACCTCCCTACTTCTGCGGTCACACTATTTCTAATATAAGCTAGGATGCCATTGGCCTTCTTTGCCACCTGGGCACACTGCTGGTTCATGTTCATTTGCTTGTCAATTAGAACCCCCAGATCCCTCTCCATGAGACAGCTCTCCAACCACACTCCCCCAAGCCTGTAGTGTTGCATGGGGTTGTTGCAGCCCAAGTGCAGGACCTGGCACTTGGCCTTGTGGAAGCTCATACCATTAACACTGGCCCAGTGATCCAATCTATCTAAGTCTCTCTGGAGAGCCTCCCTATCCTCATGCAGATCAACACACTTGCCTAACTTGGTGTCATTGGTGAATTTACTGACGGTAGACTCTATACCCTCATCGAGATCATCAGTAAAGATGTTAAAGAGAAACGGTCCCAACAGTGAGCCCTGAGGAACACCACTTGTGACCTGCCACCAGCTGGATTCAATACCATTAGCCACTACTCTCCATGCCTGTCCGTCTAGCCAATGCTTGATCCAGCTCTGTTAATAACTAAATAAACCTACAACCTATCATGTACACATGCTAAGATAATTAACTCTTCACTCTTTCATTGGAATTAAAACTACTAATTTTCCTGTTGAATTGTTTTGCTGATAAAAATCTCTTTCCAATGCTACTCCTTTTCAATGACAACAGATTATTTGTTTTTAAAAGGAAAAAGTATTTAACCATTAAAGCTCTTTTGCCACAGTGAAACAAACTAGTCTCGATATATTTGATCTTCCAACTGATAAATAAGCTATCTGAACTGACAGTTCAGAACCCTTGAAAATTACAACACACCCTCCTTTGGTCAATTTAATATGTAAAGTTTCCTGGCAGACAAAGACACCAAGCTTATGTGAAAATTATGGAAAACTTTTGTTAGGCAAAACATACCAAGAACAAGAGGTGGGGAGAAAAGTAGAGTAATTGTCCCAAAGACCAATGTATTATGTAATAATTTCAAAACAGTGTATGAAGACGAAATATGAACATTTTTCCAAAAATGGAAATGCTGAAAAAAAATTGAGAGGAAGCGATGAACAATGTTAAAGAATTGGGGTTTTTTAATAATTGCTGACTCAGGGGTTTTTTCTTCTGATTTCCTCACAATATTTAGAGAAAGATGACTGTGCACCTTTTTTGTGTGTGCATTGAATATACATAGAATTTTATGTTGTAGAATTACAGTTCTTTTTCTTTTAAGTGTGATCTAACTAGCTAATTGTAATGCTCCCAGGTGGAGGCACTCTAGTAATTCAGATGTAAGAAGAAACCAAGCAAACTGTGTTTCAAGCTGCTCCTGCCATCTTTGATATTTCATCAGTTTGCACTATGTTATACACCTTCTACAGAAAAATTGCCAAGAACATGCCAGAATGTTGAAAAATGTTCCTCCTTTTGAATAACAAGAGCTGGATTCTCGAA
>JANHGN010005274.1:84494-111474 GCA_024605025.1 Megaceryle maxima | reverse complement strand
GTTGGCGGCGGGTCAACGTGCCCCTTCCCACCATTTATTTAACTAACCTCAGGCGAGAAAAAAACAGAAGGGGGGGGGGGGGGGCGGGAATCAAAGAGATGTTGCAGAGATAACAAAGAAAGAGGTAAGAGCAGTTGGAAATTAGGTTGGTAGGCAAATGACATGGAGAGATACAGACCTAGAAAGGAGTAGTTTCAGATATCTATCTGTCACTGGTTATTGGTATTGCACCCGTCCCATATAGCTTTAATAACAAAAGATCATATGCAGTGTTTGATTCTCAAATATATAGGATTTCTTTCTGCAGCTGACAGCCAATCTGCAAAGCAAAAGATATTTTTTGTTAGCAATTAGTAGTGCTGTGGTGAGTCACTCCTTTACTGGTGGTTCACTCCCTCCCTCTCTCCCATAAATGCTTCTAAGAATAGCTGCTATAGAAATATCCTTCATCTAGGGCAATAGACCAACATAGCAAACTCTATCTCTAAAATGTAGGGTCCCCTAAAAGTCCTTGTTAGTGATTAGCAGACTGTTAGACTGGAAAGAATAAAAGCCTGAAAGTACCTAAAAATTGTGTTCCTTATGAGTTTATTTTTCACTAGAATTTATGCTTAAAAGGTACAGTAAAATTTCAAATTTCACATTCTGTCCTGATCCCACTGTTTTCTTTTGAAAGTACATGGGCTGAAGGAAGGTCAGAAGCTGTGTCTATGACTGTAGGCACTTGTTGCTTCTGTGGTGTTGAATTTTGCAGCCAGCTTTAGTGCTGTAGTAACTCAAGTCACTCCAAAAAGTGACAACAGCAGAACTGGCAGACAGGTTTTGCCTGAAGGTCTCAATGCACAAGCCCAATGTAATTTTCTTTTTCCTTTTTTTTTTTTTTAACTGTAATATCAATGAGAGAAGAGAAAGTATGTTTTATGCAACAGAAAGACCAGTGCACAACTGACAGAGCTTGTGTACTCAGCCTATCTGGACTGATGTAGTTCTGCATGGTCCTGTATAGCTCTGTAGGCTTGCCAGCCTCTTTAGTTTCTGTGCTTTAGTTAACAGGGCTGACTGGACACAGTGTTGTTTGGCAATTGATTAATCTCCAGAGATTTCAAAGCAATGACTTTTTAGGTGGCATTTTGTTAGTTTGTTTCTCCTTTAAGTAGGTTTGAAGGTAGCTAATAAGCCTGGATTCTTTATTTAGCTAACCAAGAACGTCAGAGTTCTCTACTCTTCTGAACTTTCACAACTGGAACACCAATGCCCTCACATGCATTGGGATCTCAGTTCTGCTGTATGTGAGTTCAACTCTACTTTCCTTCACAAGCAGTTCCTCAAAAGCTGTACATGGTGAAGAAAGAGCCCCATCCCCTTCTTAAAATAAGCAATCTGTGTAGGTTATAACTAAGTTATGTTTAAGTCAAAGCAGCTAATGCCAGGAGAAGAGCCTCTTAGACCAGAAGAGGTAGAGAAGGGGCAAATTAACAAACATGGGTAAACACTTTGAAGAATATGGGCTGGCCCATGCCATTTTCCCTGCCTCCCATGCTCTACAAGATGTATGTCATGTTCCCAGGAACCTGGGCTCAGGAGTTTGTGGAAATGTTTCAACCAGTTAAAAAAAAAAGCCCCAAAATCACAGCAAAGAGAAACATGTACTTCTAGGCTATTTTTTTGTCTTCGTCTCTTCTCTAAACATACCCTGAATTGTTGTTCTGTTTAGGATTGCTGAGTGTGTTAGCAGCACCATTTATCACCAATTGCTCAGTTCACCATGCTGTGGCTTGCTGTCCCCTCAGGCATGTTTCAGACAGAATGGCACCATCCTGGGCAAACTGAGAGCTGGGCTTGATTTCAAATATCAGTGATTTATTCGTTGTCGTATTGGGCAGCGGTACAGACTGACAGTTTGCACCCTGTGATTCCTTATGAAGGAAAGTTTACCAGTTTTGCAGCCAGCTGTGAATCATCAGCCAGTCTGGTGATTTGCCTCTTGTTTCCTAGTGGTAGGTGGTGAGTCCCTCCAGAAAACTGAAGAACTGGTCATGGCAAGGAAAAAGAAGGGGAGCAGATGTGCTGTGGTGCTGATGAAAACTCTGGCAGGACAAATAAACCAACCAGGGTTATATCTAGGGAGTGAAGGGAAGTACAGTCGAGGCCATTCATGCTATCCTATTTTGTATATGGGCTGTATAGAGTTAGTAGGACCCTTAAGCACTGTATCACTGCTACCATTTCATCACAGTTCTTCATCCAAAATCTGGAAGTTAAGGCCTGTCTCTGTATTATCACTGTTGTCAGCACTGACATATTTGTACTCTTCTAATCAGTCAAGGCTAGCTCCAGGTTGGGTCAAGGAAGGCTGAAAGTGGGAATCTCAGAGTTAGTATTTAAATCCTGTTTTACTGCATGGTGATAAACAGGAGGATATCTCTGACTTTTTGATCTCCAACGCTGTATGGACTCTCTTAAGCATGAATTCCCAGGACAGCATTTGCTACAAAGGAATATGCACACCATTAACTCTTAAAGACAGAAGGGCAGCCTGGAAGTGACAGCAGAACATGTGTGTACATTTATTTTGGGTTACAGAAAAGGTAACCAAAAATTTGGTTTGGCCTACAGAAGTCTGTAGGTTTGGCCTACAGAATAGACATAGCATGGATATGCTGCCCCTTCCCATTCCCACTATGCTGATGAGAGGTTACTCTCACTGCTCTGTCTCCAGCATAATCTGGCACAATTCCACTCATAGGTCTTTACTGGTACAGGGGTTCTGAAGCCCCTCTCAGTCAATGGCAGCTAGACATCATACACAGCTCTCCCATCTCACCATGCCTGCAGTAAGTGGAGGAACTGCAGCATTAACAGGCTATCAAGGAGAACAGCCTTTCCAGTTGGCACAGTAGGTGTTGAAAAGGCCATTTTACCTACATTATCCTATTCATTATAAGGTCATCCCGAAATCTAATGTCATATGTAGGGGCTTCACCCTCCCCTGGTGGAGGAGCAAGGGCAGAGGAGAACATAAAAGCTTAGATACTAAAGTCCTCTGTGTGTCTTTGTTAGATGTGGTGGAGAGTGGACCAGGTAAAACTTGCAATCTGCCTTCCTTTGCACAGGGATAAATTTAAAAAAGAAAAATTAAGCACTACAGTGATTTGCAAGGAAAATTAGAATATGCCTTTCGTTAATGTTCTCAAATAAACAACTAGAATAGATATTTTACTCCCACGTGGCTAAAGAAGATCATAAAGAATTGCAGTTATGTGAAAAGAACTGGTAAAGATTTCTTCAGGATTTTAAATATTATGATTTGACAGTGTTTGTGTCCATTTTATGTTTGCTTCCTATGAATATTCTGGAAAAAAGATTTCCTGGCAAGAATGTGCTTCAAAACAGTCAATATTTTAAGTATTTACTGATAGCAGATTTGGAATCCCTGAAGTTTGTGCCAGACACATTCTCAGAGACATAATTATCCAGTGTATAGAAATACCTTGTTATTAACATATTAAGTCCAAACCAGTTTGCTTTGGAATTTTTTTTTTTTTTTTCAGATTTTTTTTTCAATTTCAAAAATTCAATATTTTTGAGATTCATGGATGGGAAGGAAATGTACAAACAGGTAATCTATTTAAAAGTTTGTTCCTGGAGATGTACCTGTTCAACTCAACTGGCAACTATACATCCGTGTAGTACTCATGTGGCAATATGGTAGCTGTTTCAAACATGTTCTTCCCAGTGTCTAACAGAGAGGTTTGCAAATAAAGTGATGATATAAATGAATGCAGGAAAAATAAACATTAGCCCCCTACCACCATTTTAGTGACTCTAGTTTTTCATGTTTTTCAACAGTGACTTTTAAGCTAAACTTTTTCTACAGTTATGTTATCATTAAACAACCATATCACTGTTATGCCACAGGGTGTACTGAACATCACACACACTCTTTGCTATGCATGCCTGAATCCTACCAGCTGTCCCACCATGGTCTTTGATTATCCTTCTAGTATTTGGACTTGCAGACAGCTGTTCTATTTTCCTTGCCATGCCCTTGACCCTTGCTGTAATGTATTAACACTACAATGGGTTTTCTCTGACCTTTTGTGGCTTCAGTGTAGTTCTGTCATTATCTCTGTCTTGTAACTGCTGATCTCACAAGAGCAATGTTGCCTTCTGTACGATGTTGATCATTTTAGCCTTTTCTCCCTCCCCACTCCCTTTCTCTTTCTAACTTTTTTGCTGATTTACTTGCTCTTCCTTTCTAGCGTATTAAAGCGAGCCGAAAGGCTGAGTCTTTTATTTCTATTTCTCATTTTACAACTCTTCTTCTTGAGTTGGGCAGCCCTGACAAGTGAAGAAAAGTAACTTCAGGTTGAGGCCGACTGCTGAAGAGAGGCTTCTGTACATCATAACATATCATGCCCTTTGTGCCATACAGGCTCTTTGGAATCCTCTGCCGTGTAGCTTCTGACATAATACACAAAACAAACAAGACACAGGAGAAACAGGATTTTGAAAAGCAGGCAACTTGCATCCAAGCAAAGCAATTGAAGCTTCCAATTTCAATCAATATATAAAAATTTGGAAAAAAAAAAAAATAGCTATATCTTTGCACACCCACATTCCATCAATGCAGACACCCATGCACTATATTATATACATTGTGTGCTACTTTCCTGCCAAATAGCCTGAAATTTAAAATAGTGAGTTAATAGTTCATTTTAGGATATATCCATGCATATAGGAGGTTGACTATTGAAACATTGCTCTTGCCCAGCCACTCTGTAAACACACTGATTAGCTGTGTACAATGCAGACAGAGACATCTATGAACACTATGAAGTGAACAGGAAGGATTGCTTTTCTTTTTTTTTAGAGAGAAAGTTAAAGAGTCAGACTTCACATGTTTGTTATAGTTTTTGTCCTTTTTTTTAACCTGAAAAAAAGTGCAAATACCTTCAGTAGTCAGAATAATTTTCAGAACAGAAGTCACATCACCAAACATGCTATCCATCCCAAAGTTCTATTAACTTCACTCCCACAATTTTTGCCATGGGGTAGGTTGCTTCTTCTTCAAATTAATAGAATTCAACAGCTGTTGCTGTCTGCATATCGACAGTCCAACCTAACTTGGTGTCATCTGCAAACTTGCTGAGGGTGCCCTCAATCCCCTCTTCTAGATTGTTGATGAAGATATTAAACAGAACTGTCCCCAGTACTGAGCCCTGGGGAACACCACTTGTGACCAGCTGCCAAATGGATTTAAGTCCATTCACCACCACTCTCTGGGCCCAGACATCCAGCCAGTTTTTCACCCAGAGAAGCATATGCCCATCCAAGCCATGAGTTGTCAGTTTCTCCAGGACAATGATGTGGGAAATAGTATCAAAAGATGTATGGAAGTCCAGGTAGACAATATCCACAGCCTCATCCACTAAGTAGGTCACCTTATCATAGAAGGAGAGCAGGTTAATCAAGCGGGGTTTGCCTTCTCCTCTCCAAAGTCACTTCTTGCCTCACTTGCTTTTGGCCACAAAATTAATTCATTCAGAACCTGGCTTCCTGCCATATTGCAGGTAGGAAGAAGACCTCAAATACTTCCTAATTGTCCTCAATTGAGCTCTGGTTCTTTTGTTGGAAGGCTTTTATTTCCATAGATAATGTTATGGTTGGCTCACTTCTGCCCTGCATGCTAGCCCAAGGCTTCCACAGTCCACTGGGCATATCAAGCTTCATCCCGTGCCATTGAAGTCAATAGGAATTTTCCCATCAAATGAACTAGAATCAGGAAGCAATCCATAATTAGTCAACTCTGATTACTGGATGCAACTTGCTCTGTAATGGCTACTGAATTATTATTCTCTGCTAAATCTGTATCTGACACATACTCATGGCCAGTGTATTCCTGAGCACTCCTCCCTTCCCAGAGAGGTTAATCAAATGCCAATTGCTGTTCTTTTCTGTCAGAAAGGGGATGAAACGACATAAATCCCACAAAATGTAAGTTAAATAAAAGGCCAAAAAGAGCCAAAACCATGGATGAGTGTCTACCCTGCCACCACAGAGTAAGTAGAACCGGAGCTATCCACACACTTGAGTTTCTCATGAGCAGCAGCTCAAAATCCCTTCAGCACCCCTACTACTGCAGCACTGTCTGATCACCTCCTGCCTGCATTGTGTCTGATTAACAGCCTGCTGCCTCAGCCCTATGCTCAGGAACAACTGTCTGAAAATTCATTTAAACCAAATGGGCAGTCATTACTCTCAGAGTCCTCTCTCAGTGCAGCATAGTGTGACACTGGGACTACGTATTACTTGGTTTTAATCAACACTGCTGATATTTAAGAGAGCAGTAGAGAGAGAGAGTTTTCCACCGCAGCCTTTAATGTGGCTCTAGCAAGACATTGTTATATACTGGGCTGTGTCTCAATATAGGGGTTTATTTGACAAGCCTGTCATCATCTACCTCCAAGATTATAATTCATGCTGCTGGAAAGACAACTTTATTGAACTAAATATTGGCATGTGTCTGTGTGGCCTACACAGGTAAAGACTCTCCCTGGGCCTCATTGGTGTGTCTTGAGTCACTGTGCGTGGGTGTAACAACTGCACTAGTTATTATTAATCTCTCTGAAACCTCTTTACAGTGATTAAGGGAGTACTGTATGAAAGCAGTCTGCTTTGTGGGCTCTCGCCAAGGAAGACCCACTAAGCAGATTTTGTTGGATTCTTCAGCCAAACTGCTCTTTTCTTGGCAACTGAAATGCGCATCAACATAGATGTAATGCCAATTTCCAGCACTTTTTAATGTACTTTATTCATGTTTTTGGATGCTACACAAACCACTAAAATCAAAGCACAGTATTTACATAGCCAGTTGATTTTCTGAAGTGCCAGTGTATATAAATAAACCTGAGCAGGAGACAAGAGGTCACATTTAAAAGACTGAAAGCAGGGAAAGCATGTGTGTTCTTGATTTTAATCCCTTCTGTGTGAAGAAGGAGCTTCAACGAGGGACTTCAGTATGAGACAAGTGATGGATATATGTCAGCAGGTGCTGAACCCCACCCAAACTGTGACCAGAACAGTTCAGCAAATTGCCAGGGATCTGCTCAGCTTTTTCTCCAAGCCAACTGCTAAGGGCTGGGCATTTTGGAAGTAGAAGAGCTGAGCTGTCCCTGAGCTAGCAGTGAAGATTAGATCACAAGACAATGTCCTGCAGCTACATGGAAGGTCAGGTAACCCTGGCTTTGGGTGAAAATAATGATCACATAGAAGGTTTTAGCCTCTGTATGTCACTAAACATGGCTGGTAGATTGTTTCCCTGTCTGAGTCAGGGGGAAGGAGACTCATATTCTCTAGAGGAAGACTCTAGTAGGTTTCATCTGACCTGAAATATATTTTCTTTGAGCAGTGGTATCTTTCATTTCTGTTTACTCCTGTAAATATATTCCAAAAAAGCTCCCCATTTTTCTCTCTCCCCATCCCCATTTCTAGAAGCTGATCAAAGCCTGGGTTTACTATTCTATTATGTGCCTCATGACATCTTGTCCTCAAACACCAGAAAGTGACTGTCTCTAAAGCAACTTCATGAGGCTAAGTAAAGCAGAGTAAAATAGCAGCAAACTGAAGTTTTTCCAGTTTAGTTTGTCCCAGGAGGGTTAGGCTGGGGAAAAACAAGATGCTATGAAGGAAGAAAAAAACAAACAAACAAAAGAATAAAAAAGAAACCAGACAGTCTCAGGATAAAAAAAAAAAAAAAAAAGAGAGAGAGAGAGAATTTAACTTAGCACAGGGGAAAGGGATCTGGGGGTCCTTGTGGACAGCAGGATGACCATGAGCCAGCAATGTTCCCTTGTGGCCAAGAAGGCCAATGGCATCCTGGGGTATGGTTAGTAGGTCTAGTAGTTAGTGGAACAGGCTGCCCAGAGGGGTTGTGGAGTGTCCTTCTCTGGAGACATTTAAAACCCACCTGAGCGCATTCTTGTGTGACCTGCTCTAGGTGATCCTGCTCTGGCAGGGGGGTTGGACTAGATGATCTTTTGAGGTTCCTTCCAACCCTTAACATTCTGTGATTCTGTGTAACTTGAAGCAGAACATCAAATAGATATTTGGAATTCAGAGTGCTATACCAGCCTGACTGTACTCAACTTTGACCACCTACAGCAGTTTTTACATCACCAGCTTTGTGTCATTACGTAATTAATGCTGTGGTGATGTCCCATTTTCTCCTGTATCACTGCACTCATTATACATCATTTCAGCTTCTATTGCATTAGAGTACTTAACAGGAGTCAATTCCTTTCTGACTTGATCTATTCTATGTACATGGGTTCTGTTGTCTGGCTTTTTTTCCCATTCCCATAAAGCAAGAGATCCAATATACCCAGGAGGCCTCTGAAACTCATTTTTTTTCCCATCTGTTAGGCCAACAACTCTTAAGAAAACAGAAGAGACAAACAAGTCACTCTTTGCTAGCTTAATTTGGTGCCCCATACAAAACACGTCATATCCTTGTGCCTTCACATACCTAACCATAAAATGACACTAAGTGAGGTTATTTACACATAGAGGAGTATTTGTATAAAACTGTGCATCCTTGATGGATTTTCAAAGTCATACATAGTCAGAATATCATCATCTTTATTGGGACCAGTCCTGTTCAACATTTTTATCAATTACATTGATGATGGGACAGAGTGTCTCCTCAGCAAGTTTGCTGATGAAACGAAACTGGGAGGATTGGCAGATACACCTGAAGGCTGTGTGGCCATCCGGTGAGACTTGGACAGACTAGAGAGCTGGGCAGAGCAGAACCTAATGAGGTTTAACAAGGATAAGTGCAGAGTCCTGCATCTGGGGAAGAATAATAAAGTACACCAGTACAGACTGGGAGACGATCTGCTGGAGAGCAGCCCTGTGGAGAAGGACTTAGGAGTCCTGGTAGACAACAAGTGCTCCATGGGACAGCAATGTGCCCTTGTGGCCAGGAAGGCGAATGGTATCCTGGGGTCCATTAAGACAGGCATGTCCAGCAGATCGAGGGAGGTTCTGCTTCCCCTCTACTCTGCACTGCTGAGACCTCACCTGGAGTATTGTGTCCAGTTCTGGGCTCCCTGGTTCAAGAGAGACAGGGACCTGCTCAAGATAGTCCAACAGAGGGCTACAAGGATGATTAAGGAACTGGAACAGATGCCTTATGAGGAAAGGCTGAGACACCTGGGGCTCTTTAGTCTGGAGAAGACTGAGAGGGGGTTTGATAAATGTTTATAAATATCTGAGGGCTGAGTGTCAAGAGGAAAGGGACAGCCTCTTCTCACTCATGCCCTGTGATAGGACAAGGGGGAATGGATGTAAGCTGGAGCACAGGAGGTTCCACCTTAACATGGGGAGGATCTTCTTTACTGTAAGGGTCACAAAGCACTGGAACGGGCTCCCCAGAGAGGCTGTGGAGTCTCCTCCCCTGGAAATTTTCAAAACCCGCCTGGATGCGTTCCTGTGTGACCTGTGCTAGATTATATGCTACCTGCTCTGGCAGGTGGGTTGGACTCGAAGATCTCCAAGGTCCCTTCCAACCCCTGACATCCTGTGTGTGTGATCCTGTGTGTGTGTGTGATCCTGTCTCGACAGCAGGCAGAGGAACCATCCTTGCTTTACCACATTGGAGATGATGCCTGTTATACCATTTTAGTTTAATCTGTTCTGTTAATCTCTATCAAGAGGCCTAATTATGACCTTGCCCCTCTCTAGTGCCCACACAGTGATGTACAGTCATTGCTGCAGCAGGGTGAAAACATTCTTCTCCATTTTGGCTCTGGTCCTTGCATTAAGAAGGAAGATGATGGTAGGCAAATGTCCTTTCTTCCCCCTAGGATCTCCCAAAGGACTGGAAACAGTAAGATATTTTAGTTGGGTTTTGAACTGATTATATTTAGATAAAAGACAATTTATAAACTTCAAATAGTGTTAAAAAAAAAAGGATGCTGAAAATAAATAGATAAATAAAGTGTGTGTGTGAATGAAAGCATAGAACCCAACAACACCCATCCTTGCTGGATTGGCCTGCGATAATGGTGGTAGAGGAGAGGAAGTGCTAATGACCCCTTGACTTCCCCAGTAAATCCACACTTGAAAGAGAGGGGATTAAAATGTCTTACAAATCATGTGAAATTGAGAGAGCTTAACATTTTATTTATGCTGATGTCAGATGACTTTCCCAGACCCTAGATCAATATACATAATCCATCAGGTCAAAACAGAAGCACAGGGATGCTGGTATGTTAAGGTAAGATTGCCTGTAAAAAATTTTAGGTGTCTTGACTTGGCATGGCTCCATTTTGCTGTCTTTGTCCAAGGAGTGCTATGAAATGTATGACCTGCACAGATTGTCATCATCCTCTTCTCCATTTTGACCACTTCTCCATTTTGACCACTTCTCCATTTTGTGAGTGTGGGAGTGCATGAACACATGAGCACCCCAGTGGAGGAAGCTGCTTTCAGCTTTGCAAACCAGATGTGCTGGACTCAATCAGCTCCTCTTCCTGAAAATGGAGTAAGAGTTCATCCAAATTACTACTATTGCTTAGCAGTATTAAAAAAAATAAAAAGAAAATACAAGCATAGCTGTAACCTACCTGTCGAAAGAGGAGAAATATAAAACTCTACCATGTAGTTCAAAAAAATTAAAAAGTTCAGTGTGGTAAAAGGAGAAGCAATAATAATCAGTATGCTAGAATGAGATGTGTTAACATTTACAAGGAAATATTTAATAGGATCCAACACACATAAAATCTAAAAGAGAAATTCTAATTATCTAAACCCAGAATCTCGCAGAAAGAAAATCCTATTGCATGTTATTAGCAAATCTCTATGTGACACCAATAAAACCTTGGCTGATATGACAGTAAATATGAAGAGGAGATAACATTACCTAAAACCATCAGCAATCTGCCTCTGTTCAGTCTTCCAGTGATGTAGTTATAACTTCTGTGACTAACATGAATGAGTGAAGATTTTTACAGCCACCCATCTGCACAAGACACAATTGCAATGAAATTGCCTTCTTACTCCGGAGGGACACAAAATTTAACTTGCAGCCATTTGAGAGCTGCCCGCAGAGCCATATTTGTACTGGGGAAAAAAACAAAAAAAACCAAACCAGGCTCACATTTTTGGTTCACATCCTTTAAATTCTTTTGAAATTATATCCACAGGAGCTTGGAAATGTCATTCTCTACTTTATGTTACTTAATACATATAAATATATATATAATTATTATATTGTAATTATTATTTAATTACAAACAAGTAATTTTGTCTGCTTCCTCGAGAAACCCCTCCACTGCCATCCACTGAGTCTGAAACAAGCAGCTACTTCCTCTCCAAATTGGAGGCAGATTCAAATCTCGGTTGCCCTAAATATATTTCCAAGAGAGTATCAACTGCTCCAAAGCCTTATGAGGAATTTATAGCACCAGTTGTTCCTTTCTGCTGTGTACAATGTATATATTAGCTTGTGAGCTATTACGTTTCACTGGCTGCTACTTGCTTAAAGGCAGTTCTGCCATCCATGGTCACCTCAAATAGCATCTCAATGCATGAATAACCTCCCTGCAGAGAAGCAACCACCTGTAGACTCTGGAGAAGTGTTTGAAGAAACACAGCATGATTTAATCCTGATGGGCACCTGAGCACTCAGCCACTGTGGGTGCTAAACAGCACGCTCAGAGGAGCAGCTTTTTTCTCAAAGTCTGGTTGAGGGGTCTGAACCAGGAGTCTGTGATGGGCTGAGGCTGCAAGAGGCTGCATTGTGAAAAGGACTCTAGAGTGTGCAAAAGCTTTAGAAGACAAAAGTAGACTATGTTATTTTTTTTGCTGCTAACTTTTGGGCACACTTTAAGAGCAGTTTTGTTCAATTAGTCTCACTTCCTATGAGTAAAAAATATTTTCAATACAAAAGTAATCTTCCAAACAGAAAAGTTATTGGTACTCTCTATCTAAAAGGTGTTTGCATTTCTGAACAAGGCGATATAATACACAACATGCCAGAAACAGTACACATATCTCAGTAAGGCTGCAGGACAACAGACTTCTGAATTCTTCAAAGAAACTTAGAACTCATTTTTAGGATGTTAAACATTTTTCCTGCTTGGAAACTCCTTATGTTTATGCAGTATGTATATGCAAGGGAAATGGGGGTCTGGAAATTACTTATTAGCCACATTTTGGAGAAATAACCTTTGTCAACCATGGGAAAAAAACCTAACAAAACAACAACAAACCAACACTCTAGAAACCAGCACTATTGTAATTTGTGTATTTAGAAAAAGTGAAGAAGTAACCATGTTTCTCTGTGACAACTGTTCATCTTCATTATTAGTCAACCTGGAAAAGTCAAACAGGATTAGTTTATGTGAAAACCCTTTGAAGAGCCTGTCTACTGTCCTCCCACATGAGAAGATTCGTCCCACTCTGCTATGCAAGTGCATTATAGAGCAGCCTGCACTTGTGAGGAAATTGGTATTACTTTAGTTTGTGTACTACTGTCATTGCCATGATATTCTTCACTTTACCTAAGGACATATATGTATCATTTCCATGAGAAATCTCAGATTACAACAGGGCCTTACACATAATTTAAATAAACCAACAAAGCTTCTTTAGCTGAACAAGATGGATCCCAACTTGGATGGTGCCCAAATGTCCAAAGCTTTCAGAACTGGGTCTCACAGACTGTGGGGAAGGACAGTGGCAGTCCTGGATCACTGGGCTGTGTAGCCCAAAGGGCTTCAACTTCACTGTTTCCCCTGCTGCCTGGTGAGGAGTGGGCAAGAGCACCCTCTATGTACAGCAAAACACGATGAAGCTGACATTTTGACTGCTGTGAGGACACAAAAAACATGAAGAATTTCTTTGTGCCCAGTAACCATCCCTACACCAGTTCCCAGCTTCAGCTCCCTTGCACCTTACACTCTTCCAATGCACAGTATTAATGAAAAAAATATGGAAGATCCTGCAGTAGGTAAACAGTTATCACTGCTTACAGTCTGAGTTGTGAAAGCAGACAGGAATCTTTGTTTTAAGTCTGAGGGAGATGCAGCCCTGCCAAGAATTACAGGAAGACCCTTCCAGCTACAAAATTGTTAAAATTCCATAGGACTTCCAACTGTTCTTTTTTTTTTCTTCTTCTTCTTTTTTGGTCTCAATTTCCACTTTTTTATTCACAGACTGTCACTATAATCCTATATAATGGAATCTGTTCATGTCTCTTGGTGTCTAGCTGTGCTTCATTTGCAGCTGTATGGTATACATAGCAATTAGCTGCTGATGTACTTTTATGCGGTCTCTAGCCTTTTGCATGCTTTATTGTACTTCACATTCTCCATATGCCATAGAAAGTCAATCAAAGTTCTAATCTCCTTACACAAAAAATAACTTTGAGCTGTGAAGCCAGACACTGATTAAAATGCTTGATGGAATTTTCGTGCGCTTGCACTTGCATGTGAGTGTGTGCACATGTGCACATGTGTGTGTTTGTGTGTGTGTGTCTGCCTGTGGGAGAAGTAGAGGGAAAACATTATTTTAAGTCCACCTGAGTAATTCAGGAGAATTACTCGTTAGCACATTTGGAAAATACACTAAAATGGATTGAAGAAATAAATTTGACTTATATCTGCAAGTTTCAAATGGTTAGCTTTTTTCTGAAGGCATGTTTTCATAATAAGCATGCATATTCTTCCCCAGCAATATAACCAAACATCAGTAGAGCCCCAGCCTTGCATTAATTTTTTGTGATACATTTTTGTGCCTTGCAAACAACTATTTATTTCCATGTTTATACCAAGAATGTGGGAAAAGACTACTGTGACTAATTAAAAATTTAAAAAATTAGGAAAAAAAGTAAGGCTAGAATCCTAATAATGAAGAATACAGTCAACAGGATGACTTTCATGAACAAGGTTTTAGAGCACAATTTAATATTCAGATAGACATGCTTAGTTATTTGGATGAACTCCTCATCCCACCAAAGCAAGAAGCAAAACTAATTTCTTTAAGTGTCACATGAAAGAAAAAAAGATTTCAGTACAGCTTCCTTGTATTGGGACAAGAAATGTTTTTTTAAAAAATATTTCATTGAAAACAGTAGTTTTTGGCAAAATTAAAACCTCCTACTTATAACACAAACTGAAAATATGCATAGTATTGCTGGAACCTTAGCTTTTGTGTGTGTGTGATAGAGATAAATATAAAGCGGGGCAATTTCAATAAAAAGTAATCATAAAGACATTTTACATCAAGTTCCCTTTCCATTGTCTCCCTTGAGAATAATTTCACAGTATCTCTACTTTCTGCCAGCATATGATTAGGACTTCTCCTGAGGAGCTCAGCATATGGAAAGGCTGAGGTTGCAGTGTTGTCTTTGGCTGTGAACCATCTACTTCATGACGTATGCACATTACTAACAAGTCAGGAAGAAGATGCAGACATGGAGGTGACTCCCTGGGTTCCTCATGAACATATTGAACAGAGGTGTCACAGCCAGAGGAACTCCTCCCTGGCAGTCTTTGGGAGAGCATCTCATCATGTTCATAGTTCGATAGGCATTCTCATGCTGTTCTCACCTCCCCATGTAGAAGCCACACTAACATTACTGGATTTTCATTTCACAACATCTCTACAAAAATAAAAACAACTGTGCCACCTTTGCATTATAAAGAATACACTAAAACACAGGATAGGCTGCAGGTACGATTTAATATAGATGCCCACTACAAACATAGCCACCCTGAGGGGGCCAGAAAGAAGCAGTTCCATCTGGGGGATATTAATTTCATCCTAAAACAGGAATAAAGTCTGATGCATCACACCCTTGATATGTCAGTTTCTCTGCATTTCTAGCTTCTGGAGGGAGACAGAAGTGACCATCTCAGATTTACAGTGTAGTCATCTTTGATGAGGCAGCATCATTCCCACCTTACATGACAAAATCATATAGAAATTTTGGACCCCAAGTGAGGGTCATAAGACTCTTATGTCTCTCAAGTCCCAGACACAAGAAAAACAAAAATCAGTCTTCTTTAGGTACAGCTTGGCACAGGAATAATCAGACTTTTGCAGTGTGGCATGTTAGGAAAAAAGAAGCACAATAATGAGAAAAGGGAAAAAGGGAAGATGCAATTTCAGCAGTAGGACTTCCCTCAGAGGCTCTTGGAAGCCTTTGCCTGGCAAAATGGACGTCTCCTTTTTCAGCTTCACACAGAGCAGAGTTCAGCTTGTGCAACCTGCAAGCCAGGATGAGTTTCCAGTAACATTTCTCACAAAGGAAGAGGAGAGCCTTGAAAGCCTCCTGGCTGCTCTCAGAGAAACTGTTTCAGAAACAGAAAGCTGAAGAAAATTGGGGAGATAATTTTTAAAGGCCTTTGGGCCTCTTTTCTGTCTCTGCAGCCCTTTTATCAAAATAGGTGGAAAGAGTTTGTGGAAGGGAGTTAGTGGTGGGCACAGAACTGCTATTCCTAGCAGCATGGCCAGGCAGGAGAGATGTGCCTGGGCCAGTCCACCAGTGTGTAAAAACAGGTGCAGGCAGGCACTTTCTTGGCAGATGATCTATGCACCCAAAGTCCTTTCCTGCCTCTAAATCAGTCTCCTGGGACTCAGCTGAGCTGTTAACAGGAGATTGCAGTGCCAGTCCCCCCACCAGTAGCATCCAATGCCAGCAGTCCCCAGGTGCCCTCAGGAGCATGAAAGTTACCATAAGTACTGAGAGGAGAGACTGAGTTTTAGGAGTTGGATGTTTTATTATTTTGTGTCTATAAGAAAGGCTGTTTGTCATACTCAAGAAAGGCAGCCATAAAAGGTTGCTTAGTTATGTGTCAGGATCACAAGCTACAAGAACAAAAATCCAACCCCCAGCTCTGCCTTTGTCACTAGCCCCCATCCTTCTTCCTTCTGATATTTTTTATTTAGATCACCATGAATTTTCTCTTTTAAATCACCTTACCTTGGTCCCACTCTTTTTCTTCCTGTCTCCCCTGTTGCCAGAAGAACATGCAATTTTTCATATGAAGAAAACAAATTTTCACTTGCAGACAACAGCAGGAAAATCCTGCATGGGCTCATCTTTCCCCTTCCCAATCAAGCAGAGCTGACAGTAATCATGAATCATCCCACATTTCTGCAAGGCTGTGTCAAATCTTCCTGGATTTGAGGCGCGGTGCAGAGTTCATGTCTTGTTCTCCTAATATTCCCTCAACAAGTCAACAGGCGGAGGCAGAACGCAGTTACACCAACTTGGTCCTCATCTCACAGCCAGTGTGTTGGGCCATAAATGTTCATCGTGCCCACTTGAGAGCAAGATGAGGGTTGAGGAGGCACCAAGGGCCACCTCTGATACTTAGGTACCTCCAGGCATTCTAATCCTGGATTTTCCTGTCATCGTATCTGTCTGCCCTTTTTTTTCTCATCTACTCTTTTTCTTTCTCTCCTCATGCACCCCGTCCCCAGTAAAATGCCACAAAGGAAGGCAGAGCAGTCTGGCACTGGCCTTTCAATATATTTAAACACTAGCAATTCACTGAACTGGGAAATTGTGAATCTGCAATTTTATTGAAAAAATAAGGTGGTCACTGTGTTCTTTGGAAGCATGCTCAGAAACAGTGGAGTAATTAATGGACCCTTATGCAATGTAGAGGCAAAGAATAGCAAATTTTAATAAAACTGGTAAGGTGATTTTTTGTTAATTTCTAAGAAACAGACTTTCCATGTCTAGTTTTGCTTACTGTTACATGAAAAGAAAGGCTGTTAAAACCATCCAACATAGGTAAGAACATTGTCATACAACCCTTTTATTCTCTGACCTAACATGGATAAGGACAGCAACTGGCACTGAAGTGAGGGATAAGTAATGTCTGCTAACAGTGTGTATGAGATGCATACCCTCATGGTGTCTAGACACCTTCCTAGCATTTCATGTAACTGCATTTCAAACCAAAACAGAGAGAGACCAGAGCTGTCAGCACAGCTCATTTAAGTTATATACTGCATCCTTACTCGATGTGCTGCTGGGAAAGTTAAGCAAGATACATCCCAAGTAAAAAACCTTTCAAGTGGGCAATATAAAAGGGGAGTCAAAGGCAATCAAAGTGGAAAATAAAGGTGAAAGTTTTCAAAGGTAGGACAGGAATCTCTCATGTAGAGAAGGAGTATAAATGAAATTCAACAGAGCTTGTCATCATTCTTTTTACAAAATGTGGGTGGACTCAATTTAGTTGAACTGAATTATGGATAGTCCTTGAATTATGTGTACAAAGGCGCATAATAATAATAATAATAATAATACAGATGACATATCCCCAGTCTGGAGAAGAAACAGGCCACAGAACTGTACAACTTGGCCACAAAAATGTGGAAGAGGTGGTGAGAGAAGAAGCATCATGCTCTTTAGGGAAACCCTTTAAAATGAAAGACATGGTATGAACTTAGAATGGAGTACCTCCTCCAGAATAACTAATTGTGTGTGTCTCATCTTTTGGAGTAAGAATACTTTTTCTGAATTAGTGAAGCCACTTCATCAAGAACTTATCTTCCAGAATAAGTTGTTAAACAGCTAAGCCCTGTGAGAAAAGAACTACTCTGCAGAGAGGATAGGAAATACAGCAGCTGTAGAGCAAGCTCTTGGTTGTTGATGGTCACTTGTCTCTGTTAGATAATTAAGATTTCCTAACACTCAAATGAAATTGTTGTCTGGGGCCTGAGACTTCAGTTCTCTTAGGAGAAGCTCTGTCAAGTAAAGATAACTGAAATGCCAGGTTAAAAACAGACTTCTTCCACCCTTTCTGTTCTCTTTATTCTGCCAGCTCTGTCATTCAGTCTCTTTAACACATCCATCATTCAGGAGCTGAGTCATATGCTTAGTCCCTCATTTACACAGCAAGCCCTGCAAACATCGGGCATAGCTGAAAGGGTGTGAGGTAGTGATATCTGTCAAGAGTAACTATTAATTCAACCCCATGATATTTAAAAATACAGTAGAAGAGCATATGGTTTTCTTTCCATACCTATGTTAAGCTGCATCATTTTTGAATATAGCCATTGTACTGAAAGAATAACATCTGCTGTGAGCATGGAAAACAAATTATTACTGCCAGTTAACATCTTTACATAAATATTTGAGGAATTTGTACACTAATGTTGTGTTTTGTTAAGGGTTCTCTCTCCTGTTTTCTCTACTCTGTTTTCTCTCTGGTTATAGCAAATCAGGCCTGGTGAACCACAGGCATTTTCACACTTGTTTCCCTAGTTGGGTGCAGCACTCACTGAGAGAAGCCACTCAGACATATGGCCTATAATAAGCTGAGCTCCAGCAAGTTGGAACCTCCTGCTTTAAGAGCTATTTGGCCATTTCTTTTCTTGCTGCAGCTCTTTGATTATTTCCCTCCCTTTGACAGAATGATGAAAGCTGCCACAGGGTTTATGTGCCACCTTCAGCAAATGTTGCCCATATTCCAGTAATCAGGCAGAAAACAGGGAAGATGGGTAGGGTTAAGTTGCCTGCTGACTCTCCATGTCTTGAGGATTGAAAGGCATGTATTCTGCTGAAAGAGACTAACATATGTTCAGTTAAAACTTCCCACAACAGCTATGGGAACTTGTGGTGACCTTTCAGGTGAGGCTGTCCATGCAGCAACTGATGGGTCTCAATTTTGTCTTTTACGTGGAAACTGGGATAAATTTTTTACAGCATATCTCCTCAGTAATTATTACAGAATTTTGTTTAAAGATACATCAGCATAAAGGTATTTGAATACTTTAATCAAACTCTGTGAAAAATATCACTTAAACTAAGCAGTCAACAAGCCTAGTGCAATGCCAGAATCTGAAATAAGGCTGAAAATCTTCAAACAAATGAGTGAACAAACACAGGGCTTTGCACAACTGTTCTGGGTTTGGTTTAATTTAATTATCACAAACAGATGTTGGCCCAAGAAGCTGGGAGGGGCTACAACTGGAAGGGGCCACAGCTGGGATAAACAACAGAAAGAACCAATGGGATACTTGATACCATACTGAGTCATGCCCCTATATAAGGGAAGGATGGGCCAAGGTAAGGGTACTTGTTTTTAACTTGCATGGGTGTGGCTAGAGCAGGGAAAGTTGATGTCTTGAATACAGGTACAGCTTTCCTGGCTCTTTTTACTCACTTTGTATATAATTTCATTAGTACTATCATTAGTGATGTTGTTTTCTTCTCTTTGTGTTGTTTTATTAAACTGTCTTTATCTTGACCCCTGGGGTCTCACCATTTTTCTTCCTTCTTATTTTCCTTCCTAACCTAGAGAAGATGTTATGGAGGTGGGGTGGGAAGCAATGGTGGCTGTAGGGTGTTTAGCTGCCAGCAGAGGTTGAACAATGACACCATAAGCATCCAAAGAAAAAGCTTTATACCTGGCCTAAATAATGGCAAGTCATTCTATTTCTGAGAAGAATTCAAGGGGACTTTCAGCAAAATAGGCCTTGTTTCCTTTTCTGAAGGCTATATCTTGAGCACACAAGGTAATCAAACATTTATTACTATTGAAGATACAGGACAACAGCTAAGTTGCCTTCTAAGCATTTTCTCCTAACTGGAACAAACAGAAAAGCTTTGCATCAAACTATTTTATCATAGGGTGGGCTTTCAGTGGCAGTAAATTTTTCATGAAATGGTTCTGTTTTCCACAGAACACTTCAACTTTTCATTGAAAACCTGACCAGGTAAAAAAAAGAAACTAAATAAAATACTAAATTCTGAAGGGACATCACAGTACTCTGGAGGTCTCAAGTCCCTTCTGCTTCCAGGTTTGTTAGTGACTTTGACCTTCAGCTAAACTATATTTCCCAACAATGCTTTGGCCAGGCAGCAGCACTGATACACCCCTTTCCACCTACATGAGACAAGATTACTGTTCATTATGGAACATGCACTGCAGTGAAGCCACCACTTTATGTTTATTTGTGGGGACTTGCACTACTCTACCACTTAACTTGGTTGTAGTGATATGGAGGAAAAAAGCCTAAGTAAAGAAGAATATGGAAGAGAAATGGGCATGGATCCTTTCAGTCTACACAACTGCAGCAGCTATTTTGTGTAGGAAATGAAGCAGTACTAGAGGGTCCTCAAGAAATGAACAGTACAGTTGCTGAAGTATGAAAAAATAAGCAAAGGGGCTACTCAGCCTTGCTCAGTGACAGTCATAGGATGTGTCAGCTAGCTTTCTTATAGAGATCAGCTCATATCAGTCTGAAAGCCAGGTGTAAGAGGAGTACATTGAGTGAAGAATTTACACTCAAAGAGGACCATAAAAAAGTACAGAGAATATACAGGAAAACAGTCTTTGACATCCTCAAGCTTCAAGTGCAAACTGACAAGAAAACTAACTTAAAGTCAGTTGGTGACAGTACTTACTTTCCAGAGAGAATTGCTTTTTATTTTTCAAACCAGAGGCTCAGCTGGTATAACTTGGATAGCTGATTTCGGTAAAATCCATGTCAATTTACCTGTTGAGCCTTTTGCCCTTAGAGAACTGGCATATTATGTAAGGTGAAAAATACATGCTTTGGCTATGCTTAAACTTCTGTTCAAGCAGAAAATACCGTGAGCTGGAGGCTTCAAAACTGACAATGCTTCCTCCCAGCTATTCAAAAACCATAGGCAAAAAGTTGCTTTCACTCCTGAGATTAAAAAATCTGGCATTTGGTTTTGAAAAGAAAAGGGAATCTTCTGAAGCAAGGTGAAAAGTAGGAGTGTTAATACAGAGAAGCTCTTAAACATATCTGCAAAGACGATCAGAAACATGCAAAAGGAACTTGACACATTTCTTGAAGGGACAAGGTATGAATGATTGGTTACATTTGAAACTTGGTGAGATGACTTTCAGAACTGAAAGATCAAGAGACTCTTGATCAAGGGGATCTGGGAGAGGCAGAAAGAGAAGCAGAGGTGAAGGAATATAAGCCCATAGCAAAAAAATTTTCTTGCTGTGTTTCGGATCCTTTTTCTTTTTGGCTAGAGCTGTGGTGAGGAGGAAAAGACAGAAATATGTGAGCACTTGGATTTTAAAGCTGGGTATCATCCACTGAGCCTCTGAAAATAGATTCATTTGGGTTGTTTGAGGAACAAATTGATCAGTTCTCATCTGAGTGGTCCTCATTTACTCATCCTTCTGTACAAAGGAAAAATAATTGGTGAGCTGATCAGATAAGGAAATGCTAAGTAAGGTACCTGATTATAACATAAAGCTGATCTCTGGGAAGAATTAACCTCCTGATTCTCTGAGTCACATAGAAAACTGGAGAAATATAAAGAAAACTATCAGGTGCTAATGTGGAATTTACTGGATTTTTTTGACAGCACAAGGTGATTCATAGGGCAGGATGTTCAGCAGTGCCTCTAGTGCTGCCCTAAAAAAGCCTGGCATATGATCTCCCCTGAGCTTAACATCGATGGGCAAGCATATGGTTGGATAACATGGGTGACTCTGTCATTGATAGGAGTCCAGTGATCATAGAGTAGCAGTTAGAGATCCTTAATCACCCTTCCTTTATCCATTCCTGTTCCCTCAGTACTGCCTATGCAGAAACTAGCTGTAACAGCAAAAGAGCACCTAGCATGGCTGGAAGGGCATGCATCAACCCCATGTATTACTGAGATCTTTTACAAGACTAAATGCAGTTGTGTTTGTGCCACCTGCCCGGCTGCCACCTGTCTGGTCTGTCCCAATGTGAGGGCTTACAGGCTCAGCTGCTGCAGCTGCTGGCAGCCATTGCTGTGCTCATCTTTGCTCAGATGAACTTAAAATACAAGTTGCTACTAAGGCAGGCAACAACTTTTCTTTCTTCAAGATGTGGATGCCAGCAACTGTTTTAAAATTCCCTGTTGAATAGTCCTCTGTGCATGTGTGTGTCTGCACATTCTGTTATTTGCAATATCTGCTTAGAAGCATTAGAGCAAAATGCCTTTGTCAGCTTTGTCTTTTCCTATTTGACAACTGCTGGTATCATTTTACTTTTGTTTGTGGATCTCAGCCTGCTGGTTGCTGAGTCACAGAAGAAGGCAACAGATAATCAATATAGTACCTTATCAATCCAGAAAGCTGTGGACCACTGGAATGACAATCAGAAAGGGAGTCTCTTTTAACCAACAATAGCAGAACAGAAGGATCCTGTTTCCTGTGAAGATTTCCCTGTCACTCACAAGCTTTGGCTGATGTGGGCTGCATCCTCCAAAACAGAAGGGTGACTATCAAGACTCACAAGCAGAAAATGTCCTATCAGTGGGAACAGGAGCAGAGGAAGCACAGCATTTCCCCTACAAGCCTCCTAAAGCAGCTGTCTGCTGCTAGAAATTATAAAATGCCAACCAGGAAGCTTGAAAAATAAAAAGACAGTGGAACATTTCACATCCATATACTGATTTCCAGAGGATTTATACCTCATCCCAAAGTCCTCAAGTCTTTTGGATAGCTTGACTGAGGCATGATATACTCAAACAATTGTCCACATTTTAAAGTTTTTGGAAAGTTTTTTAAAACCAGCATATTTCAGATTCACTGGAGGACAGAGGCATTGCTGTGTATCCACATGGTACTGGATTCATTGCTGCTTCATTCTTTGACACTGAGAGGACAGGTCCACATATCATATGATGATACAGTGCTTAGAAAATTGGCAGGTTGTAAGGTCCACTGATGCACACAGACGTTCTTGCAACCACAGTCATGTGAAGTGATAACTACCGTGGATACTTTGAGCTAATGAATTTTAAAAAATAAAGAGTAGGTCCCTACTGCCATGTTGTGGTGGAGATTACATGGTTGTCAAGCTGGTAGCCTGAGACAAGCTGTATCTCTTCTTCCATATGAATGAAAGGCTTTCTGGGATCTCTACAATAAGGGAACAATATTACTAATCCATGGATTTGGAGGTATCTACCAGCCTTATTTAAGACACCATATAGACCCTCCAATGTTCTTCACCAACACAGTCCAAAATATTTTCGACTGTAATGGCTTAAAAACAACCACCACAAAGTCTTGTCTGTTTCCCTGAGAGAAGAATTGTTTCTGAAGTACTGTGGGGAATAACAAGAAGGATTGTGGCATGCCTCCGA
Source organism: Megaceryle maxima (assembly GCA_024605025.1). Lineage (NCBI taxonomy): Eukaryota > Metazoa > Chordata > Aves > Coraciiformes > Cerylidae > Megaceryle > Megaceryle maxima. The sequence goes on along the minus strand of JANHGN010005274.1, from coordinate 88,334 downwards.
AAGACACTGGTAACAACAGGGAAACCACTGGATCGAAGTATAAAATAGGCTAGATGAGATCCCTGGAATTAAACTCACACTACAAACTCAAGTATCTTCATGGCTGTTTCAGCTTGAAAATGTTTCCTGTTTCCTATGGCCAGTTTTATTTTTCTATAAAGGATTCACTCAGGCAGGCAGCAGTGTAATGCACACAGATTTCTTTCAGGCAACAAAGGGAAAGGAAGTATAATTTCCAAAACTGTGATTGACAGATCACAGTGCTTGAAGGTTGCAGTGCTAATGGACACTCTCCTAAATGCACAGCTAGCAATGTAGTGTGTTTGGGGGTACTAATTAGTACTCTGTACTAATCTCAGCTTTCTCCTTTTCTCTTTTTCAAAGTTGCATCACATATAATATAGTGCTGCTACTTCCAAAGTCCAGTTCCCTGAGGAAGCCCAGAAAGTCATTCTGTTGTTCCCCATTTTATTTGCATCCACACTAATTAGTCAGACAGTAATTGAAGGGATTTTGAATATTTATTAAAACTACATCAAAGGTGCAGCGCTGTTTTCCCTTCTTATATGACCTGCAAGGAAACAGAAAAAACCTCTAGATAATTCTGTTCAGGTTATTAAATCCCATAGCTTTCATCTGAGTATTTTTTCTAAGGGGTTATAGGCTGGGTTTTGTGGTTGTTCTTGCCATGGCCAATTTAGTTCTCTGCATGTGTTTCAAGCATTTTGCTAAGGAGCCTCATTGTTTGTAATGGCATTGGTGATGAAGGAACATCAGCCCCTCTCTGAGGTCCTACACTAGCTGAGGGGAAGGCTCCCAGATCTTCAATCTCCTTGTCAGGCCAAAAGGTACACTATAGCTCATTTATTTCAGAGACAAATGCCAGCAGGATTGAAATCTTCAAGTTTGTCTGCTCAACGTGAGCTGCAAAGACAGACTGATCCCCTGCCAAGCAAGAAAGTTGAAGCGATGAGAACATTAGCCTGCTAAGCCACAGAACTAGATTTGATTGCAGACTTAACAAAGATAAAATGCATTTTATTTGCTGCAAAGTGAAAGCTTCAAATATATATTCAAAATATATGTCTAAAATAATTTCTCAAATTTACAGTAGAAAAAAATTCATTGCCTTGGTACTACTGGAGAATACTACATTACATACTTAACCTTTTCATGCATTTTACATTAATACAACAATAAACACATGATTGACAACTGATTTGTTTATTTAGGACAATTCCATACATTGAATAGAATTAGGGCTTTCTGTTTATCCTTCCTAAAAATCTGTGCACCTCCTTAAAAAAACCAAATAACAACAAAAAAAAGTGAGGGTTTGTTGTTCAGTGAGAGCTATGATTTTCCTTTGTTATGCATTATGGCAGCAAATTTAAATAGAAGCTTTTCTGAAATCAAAAGAAAACCAAAAAGACAGTATTGAAAGTTTTTTCTGTTTTCAGGTGCATCAGTGGCCTCAGTCTGGGACTTGATATTTTGCTCACCTAATTCAGTGGTTGAGAACCTTTAACTTTCATGGCACAGAAGCAGAGATTTAGCAGAAATGCTTACTGCTGTCTGTCTCCACCTTCCACAGCACCTGGTGGTGTTATATTTTACAATTCACAAGGTATTATATTTCCCTCTACCCCAAACACGCATAAATAACGGGGCATTTTGGCTGTTCTAGCACATTCGTCGTGTGAGCACTGTCCTTTTCTGATGAACATCAGCCTGGATTGTAAGTGAAATGAGAATGGTTTGCCCAGGGCAGTGTGGGAATCCCCATCCCTGGAGGTATTTAAGTCATGTATCCTAGGGATGAGCATATGGTCTAGTCAAGGACTTGACAGTGTTAGGTTAACAATTAAACTTGATCTTAAAGTTCTTTTCCCATCTAGGCAATTCTGTGAATCTGTGAATTCATTTCATGTTACTGCATCTGTGGAAAAAGTAAGGAGGTATCATCTGTGGTATTTGCATTTGATCCTTCGGGAGGGCTGATCTTTCTGTTTTAAGCTGTCTTCCAAATAGCTGGGATTCATTAACCTCTGGATCTGACTTTTGTGATGATACCTCACTGTACAGGAGCCTAAGAGATTAGTGTAGACCAGACATTGAACTTTTTCCCATCTGTGACTAGTGAAGATGAATCCCACTGCAGGTTACATCCTCTGTTAATTTATTAGCCAAGACTAGTTCCAAGCCACTTCAGCCCACCATTCTTGCTCGTCCTGGTTTTTGTACTGGACCCCCATTATAACCAAGTCCCTCACAAGAAACTCATCCCCTAGATCTTCAAAGCCATATCTTCACCCTCAGCACTTGTGTGTATTTCACTGTTACACATTTCTTAATCCTCATTAAAAAAAAAAAGGATGACTTGTCAGGGTTAATTCTTCATGTGGCACATTCTCTTTGCAGTCTTGGATTTCATAGTTAGGCTTTGCTCTCTGCACTAATGGAAAATTATTAAAATCGTGAAGTGCTTCAAAACAAGCAGGTGTTAAAAAAGAAAGCTCTCTTCTATGTATCCCCCTGGCTGCTGGCAACCATTACTTGCAGTTACAAAGCAGATAATATAAACCTTGTCTAGCTGTCCCCCATACTTCTAAAGAATCTCCTTCCTGATGGAGCTTTAGCTTTATCTGTCCTGTTCTTTCACTTAGAGTATGCTCTTCATGTTACTTCTGTTTAACGTATCTTGTTGAGAAAGCACTCAGGGCCAAGGCATCTGACAGAGGTCTGCTGCTGTCAGTGCCTGTGTCCTAACTAATTGTCATTGGTCTACAAGAGTTGCCTGAGCTTCTGTGACACAGTGCAGCCACCAGCAGCCAAGTTCTCCACCTCTGTCTTATTCATCATGGCTACACCAAGGACCGAAGTATCTGTTTTTTGAAGCTGGTATTACCAAGTAGGAGGTGGTATGTTCCCTGAACCAACACTGAGGTTTGCAGATTCATTCTGGTATATTATGTACATATTAAATATTTTTGTGTAGATGTCACAGTGGATAACTAGAAGATGAGATGGATGTTGACATCAAACTATTTGAAATAGTGTCCATACATCTGCACAGGGCTCAGCTGCTCTGTCTGCATTGGAGTGCTTGGTTTCCTTTTTATCTGGACTGGTGAACTTATTGCAGGATGTTGGGGTTTTTGGTTGGCTGGTTTTGTTGTCTAATTAAAAAAAAAAACAAAAAAAACCAAAACCAAAACAGACAACATAAGGATGGCAAGTCCTCAGGTCTTGTTATGACATTCAGGTAGGGAGGAATCAGGCTATAACCCATGAATTGGGTGCTTCATTGAAAAGGTATCTGTCCTATGGTGTGCACAACATCATTGTTGGAAGTAAATACACAGACTGTTGCCAAGTTAGTCTTGTGACTATAATAGAAAATTTTTGAGTTTCTTATATTTGTTATGTGATACAAATCCATAATGAATCTGTTGACCTCAGTTCTTGAGATCACTTGTCAGACACTGATTTTAAATACAATTGTAGCTTTTTGACAAATTAGGGATAAATCCTATGCTGGCAGAACCTATGGCTTTAAACATAATAGTGTAAATTATTTTGGTTTTGGACTACCAATGAATGATGTACAGCTAACCTTAACTGTTATTCTAATCTGATTGCAGTACATTTGAATCCAGTCCTCTGTTTACACCACAACATATATCATTGCTACAATTACCCTCATGTGTGTGCATATTTATATTTATAAATATATATACACACAAACTATATATACGTGTATATTTACATATATACACAAAACCTCTCTTTTCTGCACACAAGTATATGTATAAATACATACACACAAGCATATTTATA